>ML287667.1:474-45624 GCA_005239495.1 Nicotiana undulata | reverse complement strand
TTTTTTTTTTTTCTTCTCTTCCATTGCTCCTCCTTCCTTGCTTCCCTATTCTTCTTCATGCCCTTCCTGAGCCGAGGGTCTATTGGAAACATCCTCTCTACCTGCATTAGGTAGGGGTAAGGTCTGCGTACAGACTACCCTCCCCAGACCCCACATGTTGAGAGCAAACTGGGTTTGTTGTTGTTGTTATTAATATTTCTGTAGCTGATGCATTTATCTTATTCATGCTTTACTACTTGTACAATTAGAATGCCTTATGCCCCAAAGACATGGTGTACACGTTTTACGCATTGGATTACTTATCTTGCTCACCCGACAACATCTGTCATTAAATCCCACTTAAATTTTTTGTTATAATGTATATAACATGTTTTAATTAATCCATATAATTAGAGATTTAATTAATTAGAAGAGGAGAACCTTCAAAGCTCTAAATAATAAATTATTGGGAAGATAATGTTAGATGCCAGTTTTAGATAGAATGTCTCCTCTCTGGAACTCCCAGAGACTCAACAAGAGGTAAACCTTCGATTCTCTGATGAACTTACGGACGGCATGTAGAGATAATGATTCCTCTGTAGGAACTTAAAGTTTTCTGTTGTTTGAGTTGTAACGATGGAGGAACCTGTCTGAGCATCAGGTGAGAGAATGGTAAAAAGGCTCCACCTCAGATTCCAAAGTCTATATTGCAATCTCAGCACCACTGCTCAGCCCGAACGTCTTATGAAGAGCCATCCCAAGATGCTGGAAGTGCATCTTGCCGAAACGCCAACCTCTGAATCAAAAGCCTCAAGGGTTTGTGGTACAGAGGTGGATGGGAGGGACCTGCTTAATTCTTGATATTCTTTTTTGATAAGGTAAATTGTATTAATCAAAAGGGAGAGAACTCCCGTATACAGGAAGTATACCAAAAAGTAGAGAATTTACATCAGAACATGATTCTCTACAAAAGACGCCCAATCTTCTATATAAGTAGGGGCGATATGAGTGAGCCAAAAAGCGATCAACGGGGGAGATCTGGTAGTGAATATCGTCGAAATGCCAATCCTTCTTGGCATTAAGTAGTTCTAAAAAGTGGGTGAACTTTTGGTAGGTTCTAGTGGTGTCAATTGCAAAATGACTGATATGTCAAGAGTAAAGATTATTGTAAAAGACGATAACAACAACATACCCAGTGTAATCCCACAAGTGGGGTATGTGAGGGTAGTGTGTACGCGGACCTTACCCCTACCATGAGAAGGTAGAGAGGCTGTTCCCGATAGACCCTCGACACAAGGACAATTGATAATAAGAGCAGTAGCAACAAACAGTAATAACAACAAGATAATAAGAAACTGAAGCGAAAGAAACAACAATTAGTAATAGAAATCTAAGAGTAAGAAAATACAAGACTAACACTAATATTACTAGTATGGAAAAGAAAAACGCTCGACTACTTACTGTCTGTCTACCCTAATTCTCGACCTCCACACCCTCTTACCAAGGGTCAATGTCCTCGGTAAGCTGAAGCAGCGCCACCTAATCACCTATCCCCAATACTTCTTGGCCTGCCTTTACCTCTCCTCAGACCCGCCAAGACCAACCTCTCACACTTCTTCACTGGAGCATCTGTATCTCTACTCTTCTCATGCCCAAACTATCTAAGTTTCGCTTCCCGCATTTGGTCCCCTACGGGGGTCCACTCCTACCCTGTCCCGAATATCTTTGTTCCTGATCTTATCAATCCTGGTATGCCCCCACATCCATCTCAACTTTATCATTTCGGCTACTTTCATCTTCTGGACATGTGAGTTCTTAACTGGCCAATACTCTGCCCCGTGCAACATAGTGCATCTAACCACCACTCTGTAGAATTTGTCTTTAAGTTTTGGCAGTACATTCTTATCACGCAAAACGCCGGATGCGAGCCTCTATTTCACCCACCCCGCTCCAATACGATGTGTAATATCCTCGTCTATCTTCCTATTTTCTTAGATCCCAAGGTACTGGAAACTTTCTCTCTTGAGATGACTTGTGTATCAAGCCTCAAGTCCATGTCCGCTTCATGGGTCATGTCATTGAATTTGCTCTCTAAGTATTTGGTCTTGGTCCTGCTCAACTTGAAACCTTTAGACTCCAGGGTCTGTCTCCAGCCTCGCCTTAACATCGCGCTCGTCTCGTCAATTTGTACTATATCATCTGCAAATAACATGCACCATAGCACCTCCCCTTGAATGCGGCGTGTCAGTGCGTCCATCGCCAAGACAAATAAAAACGGGCTAAGAGTTATCCCAAGTGTAATCCCATCACAACTGGGAAGTGGTCCGAGTCTCCTCCCATTGTCCTCACCCGAGTTTTAGCTCCATCATATGTCCTTAATCACTATAGTGTAAGCTGCAGGAACACCTCTGTCCTCCTAACATCTCGATCTCCCTTGGGGTTTTGTCGTATGCTTTCTCTAGATAAAAATTATTGTAAAAGAACAATAGAAAAATACGTGTCTCATTGCTTGTGCAGGACAGAGTGCTCTGCTATGCAATTGAGGTTATAATTAATCGGACAAACCTGTCAAAAGGCCTAGAGTTGTGCCGCTCGAATGGTCATAAGAAAGAGGCAAAGATTAGTAAAGTTATGATAAAAGGGAATATTTTGGCCCGGCAGGCAGCGCAAGGCCAATGTTTGTAGGCCGGAGTTACTTAACTAAAATTAATAGTGTACAAAAGGGAATCTAAATATTGGAGTGTAAGATAAAGGTGTCTAACGGGCCGGGTTGACCCGTAACCGGACCGACCCGGTTCATAGGGGGCCGGGTGGGGCTGGGTAGGGGGGTTGGTCTGTTTATTTTTTTTTAACGGTTAACCGGACCGGTCAAACCCGGTCCATGTGAACAGTGCCGTGTACCGGTTTAACCGGCCCAGCCCGGACGGGTACAACGGCTAAATTTTTTCTTTTTTTGTTTTTTTCTTTTAATTATTTGAAATACCTGTAACCCGGCCCGACCCCTTAAACCCCTACCCGTACGGGTTACTTTTTACTCGGATAAACCCGAACCCGTTAAACCCGCTAATAATTAATCGGAACCGGCCCGTACCCCCAACCCGTCCGTTGCAAAAAAATGTCTACCCGGCCCGGCCCACCCGTTAGACACCTTTAGTGTAAGATTATGTAAAATATGGTATGCATGTTTAATTATTATCTATGCCAACAGCGTTAGGGATTTCTTACGATTAGACGAAGAACATTCTACAGTATCCTATTGAATATTATGGAGTATTCTCTGATACTTCCATTGACATGCTTCAAAACATGCATACATTCTGTAAGGTCATTAATTCTTTTTGACATTCTACAAAATACTACACCCTTCAATATTTGGTGCAACAAAAAATGACTGGAGTATCTTTACCGTTCTCCCTCCTTTGGGATTCTTGTCTTGGTGTTGTGTGGAGTGTGGTATATATGAACTTATTTGTGTTATGTCATTTCTCAATATATAAATCTTAGCTTTTTCTTTTTGTTGTTTTTGTCACAAGGTAATGGAAGTGCTTCTGTCATTACTAGGATCACAACTGAAGGCAGACGATCGCAGTAATGTTTATCTATTCTTGGTAGGTATTGATATCTTGATTCGAGCACATAGTTTCTCTCTATATTGTCTTCTCTCGATTCTCTTGATTTCATTTTAGGCAGGAGCCAGAATTTTCTTATGCATGGGGAAGGAATTTCTTCCTTACATGAGGGTAGCCATCCCTTTTATGATTCAACTTGCTCAAGTTGAACTTGATATAACCATCTATGATCATTCATACTCTGGATTATATGGATTAGATTACGATAGGTAAAGTTTCCTGTATTTGTAAAGTTCACTTTTTTTCTTTTTATTGAATTTGCACGTTGTCTATGCTTTTCATTTTTTTCTTTTTCCTGTTCACAAAGATCAGGATGCAATGGTAGAAGTAGCAAAACCCAAAACGACATTGTGGTATTATAGTCTTCTCATGGAAAATAGTCTATATTATTTTCTCATTCCATTGAAAAGTGGTACTGTATTTATCTGAAATGTTGTTGCCATCATGAATACTTGCTTGAGTTTGATAATTTTTTAGAACGAATTACTAAAGGTAATCTGAGTGCTATATGTATGCTGCATTTTGTAAGACCGTACGAATTTAGGATTCATATGATGGACTATCATTCTGTTGTATCTAGCATTGGATTTTCAATAAGTGATACACAAAATACTTCATTTAAAATGGAATATTCAAATTGAGACTTGATCACATTTTGGTTTCTACCATCTGGGAGGAGTTGACCTCGATTGTGTTACAGCTCCCTCTCCCGAGATTGACATCGGATTATTCACCTATCATGTTGGATGGAGGAAGACGAAAAAGTACAAAACTCCTTTCAGATTTGACAACATGTGATTATGAGCGAGGATTTTGATGAAAATGTTGTTGGATGGTAGAGTAGCTACAATGTGGTGGGAAGCCCATCTTACAGGTTTGCTAAGAAGTTGAAATTGCTCAAAGGAGTGTGAATCAATGAAGTTTTTGGCAGGGTAGAGGTGAAGATGAGGAACATTATAAATGAGTTGGGGGACGGCTAACTAGAAAGGTAGAAGAGGGGAGGGAGTTGGAAGAAAGTGAGAGAGAAAGGAGGGATGGAAGAGGGAACTAGCTTATCTGGCGTTAACTCTCACCTCCTAGTGTAAACTTGAACAACTGGCGGCCTTGTTAAAGCACATAGAGCAATTGTTGACTCTTGAGACATAATAGTCGGTTGGTGCTCAATAAGAAATCATCAACTGATTGTACGGTCAAAGCACCAGTGACCTGGTAGATTAACCATTCATCTTCCTCCTCTTCCTCCCTTGACTTGTAAAATTGGAAGGCGTATAGAAGACTGGTGTATTCTCCTAAATACCACATCAGTTAACACAAGATATTTGCTCACTTTCAGGAGAGTAACAACGATACCCCTTTTGAAAGCGAGAAATAGTCCAAGAAAACACTCTTTAAGGCCTTTGGGTCTAACTTGATAACAAATGGTTGGACATCTCGAACATAACATGTACCTCCAAATACCTTAGGCTCCATCTGGAATAGTGACTTGTTTGGGAAGAGAACACCCTACCTAATCACACTATCAACAAGCATGGTAGATGATATGTGATTAATTATAAAATTACTGGCCCCAGTGGAGAGGCAGGAGACGAAGGAGGCCCTAGCTGGATCGGCCTACAAATAATAGGCAAGAGATATGGGCTCATTGAACTATTCAATGATCTCTGGGCCCACCTAACACAAATATCCCGGAAATAGGGTATTGGTTGTTCGGAAAGCGCATTTCACCCTCAGACGGAGGCACAGTCCGAGCGCACTATTCAAATATTGGAAGATATGCTACGTGCTTGTGTCATAGATTTTGGGGGTTCTTGGGATCAATTTCTGCCACTGGCAGAGTTTGCTTACAATAACAGCTACCAATCGAGCATTTAGATGGCTCCATATGAGGCTATGTATGGGAGACGGTGTAGATCTCCGGTAGGTTGGTTTGAGCCGGGTGAGGCTAGGCTATTGGGTACTGACTTGGTTCAGGCTTTTGAGAAGGGTAAATTGATTCAGGAGCAGTTTTGCACGACGCAGTCTAGACAGAAGAGTTATGCCGATAGGAAGGTCTGTGATATTGCTTACATGGTAGGAAAACTAAGGACGGGAGCCAAGAAATTTCTACGAAATTAACGAGAAAATCACGAACGGATTGGCACGAAAGAAATAGTCGGTTTCAAATATTAAGAACGATTTAACGCGAAATAGCACTAGTTTGTCCTTAACAAGAATCCCCAGTGAATCTTTTTTTTTTTTTTTTTTGACAATGTAACAGGTATTTTTGTATTAATCAATCTTCAACACAAAGGTTGTGCTGGAAGCCAAAAAGAGTTTACAAAAGCTTACAGAGCTTCCTAATCTAATCCTTGCTCATCTTACAAGGAGTCTAGAACCTGTAGAATTGACTCTAAGTCAACATTGTATTCTGCTTTACACCAAAAACAAAAAAGAAGAATACAATTCATCTTAATTTTCTGAATAGAACTAGTTGAATCCTCAAAGCATCTTGCGTTCCTCTCCTTACATATTGTCCACCAAATAGTTGCAGGGACAATTTTCCATCTGTCTTTGTTGGAGGCAGTGCACTTCCCCCCTTCATTCCAGCTTGACAATAGTTTAGATGTTCTTCCTGGCATTGACCATCTAATGCCTCTGAGGTTGACGAATAAGTCCCCCAGCTGACTAGTCACTCTACAATGTAGAAACAGATGGCTGAGTGTCTCTACCTCTTGGCCACATAAGTAACACCTCGAGCAGATTGATATTCCCCTTTCTCCTCAGGTTATCATGTGTTAAAACTGTTTCTCTAGCTACCAGCCAGACAAAACATGCCACTTTGTATGGTATTTTGACTCTCCAGATGTGTTTCCAAGGCATAGGTTGACTTGTCCACCATCTTGATTTAGGTATTTGTAGGCTGATCTGACTATGTACACCCCGTTGCTGTTTTAGCACTATCTAAGTGTGTCATCTCCCTCCTGTAGTCCATTGCATAGCTCCAGAGTATTGAAAAAATCTGTAATTCTGGGCAACTCCCAATCATGTAAAGGTCTTCTGAAGGTGAGATTCCAAGCATTTGTCCCTCTAAGAGGGTGTACTGTGGCTCTGTGTTGTTGATTCAGGGCATAAATGTCAGGAAAAAGGTTCATAAGACAGCCAATACCTAACCAGTTATCTTCCCAAAAGAGTGTTTTCCTTCCATCTCTTACTTTGAATTGAAGATTGACAGCAAGGTTTGGCCACATAATCCTTATAGATTTCCATAAGCTTGTGCCATAAGCATTGTTAACCTGCTTAGTCATCCAGAATCCTTCTTTTCCGTACTTAGCCTTTATAATCTTGCTCCACAAAGCTTGATCCTCCCTTGTAAACCTCCAGAGCCATTTCATCGAAAGACTTTTGTTCTGCAGTTTCAAGTTCCTGACCCCTAGACCTCCCTTCTTTTTACTGAGGGTCAATGTTTTCCATTTGACTAGGTGAAAACACTTCCTCTCTTTGTTGCCATGCCAGAGGAAGTTTCTTCTCAAGGTGTCCAGTCTTTTCTCTATATTGGCAGGTATAGGAAATAGGGACATCATGTATGTGGGGAGGGCATCAAGCACTGAGTTAATGAGGACCAATCTTCCACCCAAAGAAATGTAGTTAGATTTCCATCTTGCCAGCTTTTTCTCACACTTTTCCAGAACTCCATTCCATATATCCTTGGATTTGCTTTTAGCACCCAAAGGCATCCCCAAGTAAGTGGTTGGGATAAAACCAATTTCACCTCCCAGAATACCTGCCAGCAACCGGATATTAGAGACCCCATTTACCGGAAAAATTTGGCTTTTCCTCCAGTTGATATGAAGGCCAGAGATGGCTTCGAAGATTATGAGGATCACTCTTAGATACTTTACTTGGGTCACATCGGCATCACAGAATATGAGGGTATCATCTGCATATTGGAGGTGAGTAACTTCAAAACTGTCTATTTGGTTTTTTGCAACATTGAAGCCTTTGATCCATCCATTGCCTTGTGCTGTTCTTAACATATTGTTAAGCCCTTCCATAGCAAGAATGAACAGGAAAGGGGATAAGGGATCTCCTTGTCTCAAGCCCCTTTCCGAGGGGAAAAAACCTTCAGGAGCTCCATTGATCAGGATGGAGAACTTGACGGTGCTTATACAGAATCTGATCCAGTTGACCCATTTCCTGCCAAATCCCATCTTCTGTAGAGTTCCTAGCAAAAATTCCCAGTTGACATGGTCAAATGCCTTTTCAACGTCTAATTTGCACATAATTCCCATCTTCTTCTGCTTGAGTCTGGAGTCTACACATTCATTTGCAATCAGTACTGCATCTGTGATTTGTCTCCCTTTTATAAATGCCATTTGCTGAGAGTCTACCAATTTGTGTATCACCCTTTTCAGTCTTTCAGTGAGTAACTTGGAGATCAGTTTATAGATGCTGCCTATGAGACTGATAGGCCTAAAGTCCCTTAATTCCTTGGCACCACCCTTCTTAGGAATCAATGCCACATAAGTGGCATTGAAGCTCTTTTCAAAGAATTCATGGGAATGAAAGTTTTGAATAGTAGCCATGATGTCTGGCTTTACCACATCCCACCATTTGATGAAGAAACCCATAGTGTACCCATCCGGTCCCGGCGCTTTGTCTATTGCACAAGCTTTTAAGCATTCAAAAACTTCATTCTCCTTGAAAACATTTTGCAATGTCTATACTTCAGCTTCAGAAATAGAAGGGCAATTGTTCATATTACAGGCTGGTCTCCATACTTCTGATTCAGAGTATAGCTTCTGGTAGAAGTCGATAATCTCCTTTTTGATCACAGCTGGCTCCTCAATACTCTCCCCATTTACCTCCAATTTGCTGATGTTGTTGAATCTTTTATGTGCATTGGCAGTTCTTTGGAAGAACTTGGTATTCCTATCTCCCTGTTTCAGCCATAGAGCCCTAGATCTTTGTCTCCAGGCAATTTCCTCCTTTGTAGCATATTCTTCAAATTCTATGGAAAGGTTTGTTCTCCTGACCAGCTCCTCCTCATTAAGATTCCTATGTTGTTGGATAGCATCCAACTCAGCTATTTGGTTAAGTATAATATTTTTCCCCCTCTCCGGGTTGCCATAGCTATTCAAGCTCCATTCTCTCAGTTTGCCTTTCAAGGCCTTTAGTTTGCAAGCAAGGATATAATCCGGTCTACCTTCAAAGATGAAGGATGACCACCAGTTCTGGACTCTGTCAGAGAAGCCTTCAGTCTCCAGCCACCAATTTTCAAATTTGAAGTAGAATTTGGTGTGAACCCAACTACCACACTGTAACATTAAGGGTGTGTGATCAGAACAAACTCTAGGAAGAGTTTCTTGTTTGATATTTTTGAAATACTCATTCCACTCCATCGATACCAGGATCCTGTCAATTTTTGAGGTGGCCTCCTGACTGTTCCCTCTAGCCCATGTATAGATGCCCCCTTCTAGTGTAAGATCAACCAAATCCATGTCTTCAATGAAATTAGAAAACTCAGTCATGGAGTTGGTTATTCTGCTGCCATACCTCTTCTTAGAGGAAATCTGGTTGTGTTGAAATCGCCAGCAACTACCCAAGGTCCTGTGAACAAACCTTTAGTACCCCTATTTCCCACCACACTTCCCTTCTTTATCTAGTGCAATTAGGAGCATAAACTCCTGTCATGTGCCAATTAAAGTCCTGAAAATGTGACTCGAATTTGCAAGTCCGTGAATAAGCACCAGTGGTTACTACCTCCCCTTTCCAAACATTACTATCCCATAAAATAAGAATACCACCTCTAGTGCCACTTGCCTCCAATTGCCCATATTTTATACCCCTGGCCCCCCAAATTTCTTTGACAATTCCTTCTATATCCCCTTCGATTTTCGTTTCTTGAAAGCATAATACATCAGCTTTCCAGTTGAGTATCAAGCTTCTAATCACCCTTCTCTTATTCTTGCGATTCAGCCCCCTCACGTTCCATGAGATGATTTTCACATTCATTGATCAATTAATGAAATTTCTTTCCCCCTGTTCCTTGCCCCAGAACTTTTGAACTTCATGTCAAAAATCAGACCCTTTAACTCCTGGCTGCCTTTCTTTTTGGGAGTCATCGTGTTTACTGGTTCTGTTTCTTGCCTCTTAGCTTGCCTGCATCTATCAATCTTCTTGAAAAGCGCCACGACATCCTCTTCACATCCCTGGAAATCAACCCCAAATTGTTTGCTTAGTTTAATTACATTCTGATGAACCCATAAGGTTGCTTCCATCTCCCCCTCTAACTCGTCACTTTGTGGTTGTATCTTCAGAGGTTCAACATCCTCAATTGCCCAGATTTCAGGTTCTATTTGTACTGCCACTTGCATGTCGTTACTGCTTCCCACCCCGTCACATAGAATTCCTTCACCTTCAATATTAGTCATGGCATCTTCATAATTATCACCATTCTTCATGATGTGACTGTTGCACAGCTTCCTGTGTGGATGAGAGAGGAAGAACTTTTTCATCCATCTTTTTTGCTTCTGAAGGAGTGCCATTGTGGTGGTTGGGGGGGGGGGGGAGAGAAATTGCCTCAATTTCATCAAATAGAGGGTCTGAAATATTCCATTGAGATGTACGAGATTGGGCTGAAAAAAGAAATTGGACCTCTTCATTAAAAGAGGAGCCCAGGGATCTCTTATGTATAGTGGGTTTAGAAGAAAGTGGGGACTTTTGGGCCAGAACATTTTGGGCCCGGTCAGCTGGCCCATTCACCCTATCAGATTTTAAAAATGGCACATTAATAGATGCACCCACGTGACCTGCCCTTTCATTAAAGCCCCTATACGCCTTTTGTACTTCTTGGTAGGGTTTCAATGACCATCGGTCATTACTCAGAGTACTTCTAACGACCTCTTCTTCTCCAGTAGTCACCCTCGTCGGAGATTCACACCAGATCGGAATAGTGAGTTCTATTCCTTTGTCAACAATCACCACATCCTTCGGTACTTTCTCCCCTTCACCTCTGATTTTGATCCTTGCCCTTTTGAGATGATTCTTTAAAGAAGTTTCTTCCTCGGTTTCTAGCCATCCTCCACAGAGGTCTCCGATGGCTTTGAAGATTTTCTTCGTCCAGAAGTGCAATGGGAGACCCATGGCTCTAATCCAAGTCCAATCCCTTTTTTGGTTAGTTGAGCAGCAGCCGGTTGTCGACGACCACCATTCCAGCCGTATTGTTGCTCGCTTCCACCTCCATTCCCCTTTGAGGATGTGTTCTGCCATGTATTTGTTGGGGAATTGAAAGAGAAAATTTTGCCCAGCCATCTCGTATACATCGACACCAAAAGCTTTCTTCCAAGTGTTCACTAACCATCGCCGGATGTCGGCAAGGGTTGGTTTTTCATCCAAGCTTTCGTCAAAACTTCCAACAATGCACCTGCTCAGCAGTCCCTCGTCTGTGTTAACCTCCTCATCGGAGATTAAGATTCTATTGCTGGGGCCGTGTGTGACTTGAGCTTCATCGCACTCCCTAGACTACCATTGCTGACTTTAACAGAGGAAGCATATGGAATTTTGGGATCTGACATCTTGGGACCGTTTGTAATAAATGGCCTTTTGTTAGCATTAATGAAGTTCTTGACTTTGAATGCTATATCATTCCATCCCGCATTAAATGTAACTTCTGGAATAATGGTCACTGTTCTGTTGTGACAAAAACAATGCTAATAAATCTTCCAAACTTGTTGAATTTTCTGGAGCTATAAAACGTACAATATTGCTCCTTTAGTTGCCATTTTCTAACGAACGTGCCAACATCTTTTGAGGCTTCTTGAAAAACAAAGCATAACCATTCCATAGTTTTCCTGCTGAAGGTTGATCTACGCATGAGGTTACGGCTCCTTTCCACCCATTCGAACCATGTTTCTGCTCTTGATTCAAGCTTAGTAATGTCATAAGATTTGAGCCCGGCTGTAAAATAAATCCTGTTCTCCCCGGTGAATCTTTCTTACCCAAAAGTAATTTTCCCCCAACAATCAACAAGAACGCTTCAATAATTTTCTTTTTCTGATTTTTTTAAAACTCAAGAACAATTTTTTATTTTTGTTTTTATTTTTTTGGTAAGCAACTCGACTACGATTTAGTCAAAAACAAGAACTATACTTTTTCTTTGCCCCCTCCCAATTTTTTTTACTAATTCGGATCTTGATTTCAAGACTGGGGAACGTGAGTTTGTTAGAACAAAACCCGAGCCTTTGCTCTGATAATAATTGATACGATTCGAGATAATAAAACAACAGAATATGAAAATAACAATAATTAAAGCAAAACTAGTGATAGTGTTAGTTTGATAGTTAAATAGTAGCAAATAACGCTAATCCCATGTGTATTAGGAGTAGGACATGTATTATATATATAAAGGGCTCATTGTATCATTGTCAATGATTAATAAATAATATATTTCTCCCGTGCATTCTCACATGGTATCAGAGAAATCATGAGAGATTTATCGCTGTGCATAAATTTCAGCAATTCCGGGAAGAAAAATCAGTCACCGGAAGCCTTTTTCCGGCAACTTTTTCAAGGTTTTTTGCGTCTACCTTGTTTCTGTCAGTGTTGTGCAAAATCCAACACTACCACGAGAGTCACCACTGTCCGGCGACCAAACCCCAGTAAAAATCTCTGGCAGCAGCCTCCTCACGCGCCACCAGAAGCTCACACGCCGGCGCGTACAACACTTCCCGGTCATTTTTTGGCGACGCCTCTTCAGGACAACTTGTTCCTCTTACAATTCCGAGCCAACCACATCTTCAGGATTAGCCTCCGTTGTTCCAACAGATAGTAGCATGACTTGTGTCTCCCAGTCTTCAACTTCTGAGTCTTGGGTCATTGATTCGGGTGCATCTGATCATATTTCTGGTAACAAATCTCTTTTCACTAGTATTTCATACTCAATCTCTTCTAGCAGTCACAATGGCCAATAGGTCTTAAACCATGGCAACTGCAATAGGTCAAGCAAGTCCACTTCCTTCCTTACCTTTAGACTCAGTTCTTTATGTTCACGGTAGTTCGTTTAATCTCATAGCCGTTTTATTTCTTGATGACCTTGTTTTTATACAGGAACGCAGTACAGGGCGGATCCTTGGTACCGGACGTGAATCAGATGGATTTTATTATCTTATCCTTGCAAAATCACATGGACTCACATCGTGTCTTCCTTCAATAACTTGTCCCGTTACTGATTCACCAGATTTATTACATAAACGGTTAGGACATCCCAGTTTGTCAAAACTTCAGAAAATGGTACCTCACTTATCTCACTTGTCCACTCTAGAGTGTGAGTCATGTCAGCTTGGTAAGCATACCCGCTCCCATTTCCCCCGGCGTCTTGATAATCGAGTAGAGTCACCTTTTACTTTAGTCCATTCAGATGTTTGGGGTCCTAGTCGGGTCAGTTCTACCTTGGGATTCCGCTACTTAGTCAGTTTCATTGATGATCATTCCAGGTGCACTTGGATATTTTTGATGAAAAATCGATTTGAGTTGTTTTCTATTTTCCAGACCTTCCACACTGAAATTCAAAATCAATTCGGGGATTCTATCTGCACATTTCGTAGTGGTAATGCCCTAGAGTATTTGTCTTTCCCATTTCAGAAGTTTATGAACTCCCATGGGATTATTCATCAAACATCTTGTGCGTACACATCCTAACAAAATGGGGTAGCTGAAAGAAAGAATAGACATCTTATTGAAACTGCTCGTACCCTACTCATACAATCTCATGTTCCGCTGTGTTTTTGGGGGGATGTAGTTCTTACATCTTGTTATCTTATTAATCGTATGCCATCTTCAGCTACCCAGAATCAAGTTCCATTCTCTGTCTTGTTTCCCCACTTACCTTTGTTCTCTCTTCCACCCCGTGTCTTTTAGGAGTAAGTGTTTTGTTCATGACCTTACTCCAGGAAAAGATAAGTTAGCTCCTCGTGCTCTTAAGTGCATATTTCTGAGTTACTCGAGAACGCAAAAGGGATATCGATGTTATTCTCCTGATCTTCAGCGATTTCTTATGTCTGCTAATGTTACCTTCTTTGAAACCCAATCATACTTCACAGGTCCAGTTAATCACTTAGATATTTCTGAGGTGCTACCAGTTCCTTCTTTTGGAGATTCAGTCACTATCTCCCATTCATCTTCCTCCATAGCTCCACCACCTACAGTACCAATTGCAGCTCCACCACCTATAGCTCCAGTGCCACCACCGAGTCCAGTTCCACCAGCTATAGCCCCAGTGCCACCACCTAGTCCAGTTCAACCTTCTACAACTCCACCACTCCTGACTTGTCATCGTCGTCCGCGCCCAGCATCAGTCCCAGCTGATTCACGTCCTGCACCTGACCCTGCTAATACTGCGGACTTGTCACCTCTTAATCAATCGATTGCACTACGAAAAGGTATACGGTCCACTTTGTGTCATCTTTGTCCTCTGTTTCCATCCCTAAGTCTACAGGTGAAGCACTGTCTCCTCCTGGATGGCGGCAGGCTATGATTGACGAGATGTCTGCTTTACATACGAGTGGTACTTGGGAGCTTGTTCCTCTTCTTTCGGGTAAATTGATTGTTGGTTGTCGTTGGGTGTATGCAGTCAAAGTTGGTGCTGATGGCCAGGTTGATTGACTTAAGGCTCGTCTTGTTGCCAAAGGGTATACTCAGATATTTGGACTCGATTACAGTGATACTTTCTCTCCCGTGGCTAAAATTGCATTAGTCCGCCTTTTTCTATCCATGGTTGTTGTTTGCCATTGGCCTCTCTATTAGTTGGACATTAAGAATGCTTTTCTTCACGGTGACCTTGAGGATTAGGTTTATATGGAGCAACCACCTGGTTTTGTTGCTCAGGTGGAGTCTAGTGGCCTTGTATGTCGGTTGCGTCGGTCCCTCTATGGTCTAAAGCAGTCTCCTCGAGCCTGGTTTGGTAAGTTCAGCACGGTTATTCAGGAGTTTGGCATGACTTGTAGTGAAGCTGATCACTCTGTTATTTATCGACATTCTGCTTCAAATCTCAGTATTTATCTAGTCGTTTATGTTGACGATATTTGTTATTACCGGCAATGCTCAGGATGATATTAGTAAGTTGAAGCAACATCTCTTTCAGCACTTTCAGACTAAGGATCTTGGCAGATTAAAGTATTTTTTGGGTATTGAGGTCGCTCAGTCTAGCTCAGGTATTGTGATCTCACAACGGAAGTATGCCTTAGATATTCTTGAGGAGACAGGAATGACAGGTTGTAGACCCGTTGACACTCCATGGATCCGAATTCTAAACTTTTGCCAGGACAGGGGGAGCCTTTTAGCGATCCTGCAAGATATAGACGGTTGATAAATTAAATTACCTCACAATGACTAGACCTAACATTTCCTTTCCTGTGAGTGTTGTGAGTCAGTTTATGGATTCTCCCTGTGATAGTCATTGGGATGCAGTTGTCCGCATTCTCACAGATAGGTTTGATTAAAATAATCAAAGTAGTCTAAATAATGAAGTATAAAAGAAAATCTAGAACCCTAAGTGAATGTCTCAAGCAACAATCGAAATACTATTCGATCGCCTCCCGAGAACGACAAATTAGAAACCCTAGATATAAAGAAAGGAGAAGAAGATTACCCTCAAGAACCCAAGTCTTGAAAACAGGTTATCCAAAGTCGAACTCGAACCAAGAGGTTCCAAATCTCTCTCAAGAGTTTTCTTATGTCAAAATACGCTAAGTGGCTAATGAAATAACCCTTCAGGCCCTTCTTGAACCATAGCCAATGGTTGGTGAAACCGTGTCACACGGTTTGGCTTGGGGTCTTGATTCTTCAATTCTCAAGACTACGAACATAGATTCTTTGCATGAATTCTCAAAGTGATTCTCCAAACATCTTCTAGTCACTTGTTGAAGATCATGCAGCTACTCAGCGTGAATCCCTTCGACGTTCTTGGACTTGGAGCGGGTCAGCAGTCCACTAGGTAATTTTGGATCATTCTCAATATTCTCCGTTTTTCCCGGACTATCCAGGACCATATCAACCATTGAAGGGGCTTATCTTTTAACATTTATAATCACAAGTTTTATCCGGCATTATATTTCGAGCTATTTGAGATACTTAGTTAGCCACGAATTCGGCTTTACGCAGCTATTAACTCCCGCTCTCCATCTAATCCACTGTTAACCCGCCATAAAAACAATCTTGGAGTTGAAGGACCCAAGTTGGTGGGAATTGGATGTTCTTCCGTAATATCACTTTGAGGCATGAAAATCCTTTGGTTAAAATTGACTCCTTCCGTCTCTTAGAACCAAGTGAGTCTATTTTTATTAAACATAGACTTGTGTACCCAGAAATAGATAATACAAAGGACAAAAATAATCCTAACCCTATCATAAGGGACTATTGGGGGTTTTTCCAACTTTATATCATACTATATTATAAGTGTGAAAACCAAAATGCAAAGTTAAAAGACCAAAATATCCCTTAAAAGCTAAATGACATTTTTGCCCTTCATTTAGATACTACTTTTATGTCATTTTTGTACCAAAAGGTAAAAACATCTCATAATAAATTGAGCCTTTAATTCTCTACTACACTTTACATGAAAATATAAAATACAATGTAACGTATAAAATATTTTTTTAAACTTGCAAAATATTTTTGTAGTCCCAACTAAATTTATCTAATATCCATTTGAAATTCTTTTAGTCATTTTCATTTCCATAGTCTTGTCCATTAGTCTTAATTGGATAACTACTTAATGTATCTGGTCTATTAAAAATATCTGGTGCTTTTTGTATTCTCAATTAAATTCCTAGAATCTTAGCTTTTAAAATATTCCCGATAAAAATACTATTAATGATATTTGACAGACATATTATTCTATAAACAAACTAAAATATAGTAGTGATATTTACTGGCTGGCGCTCCGTGTATTATAAGGAAGACAAAGTCTGTCATTATCTTCGTCAGTGATAATATAGCAAACTAACTTTACAATTTTGGGTTACCTTATGAGCCTAACAAATCACTTGTCGATATGGATGACATATCTAATAAGTTCTTGGATATGGTAGTGCCTTTGGACAATCATTGGTGTTGCAACAATTTAGATGAGAGTTTAATGATGTCTAACGAGAGTTTAATGATGTCTACTATAAAAATCAGAGAGCCTACGAGGCTAAACACTTTTTTCTTTTGTGTTCAAATAAATATTTTTCAGGTATGAGTTTTTTAGTTTTTACTCGAAGTATATAGTTTTTTGCCACCCTAAAGGTGTTTTGGCTTTTTGAAACAAGCTAATAAATATATCCAGATCACCCTAAGATATCAAGAACTTATACTTGTTGCTTTAGTTTTTTGTCACTCAAAATAATTTTTGATAATATTGATATAAATTTTTTAAATTTTCATATTCATAGATATGGGTACACGCACAACGCGCGTACCCAGAGACTAGTTTACTAATAGAGACATACACTTTTTGAGTGATTCTTATTTCCTCCTCTCTTGTTTCTAATCCTTTTTTATTTTAACATTACTCACATTACCAAAATTAAATTGGAAGAGGGACCGATAAAATTGCACACTAATGGGAATACTTTAACGGATTTGAGATTCCGCATAGATAACAAAGGTCAGCCCGGTGCACAAGTCATCCCGCGTTCATGAAAGATCCGGGGAAAAGATCGCACCCCGTGATGTAGACAGTTGAACTTAATGCAACCATTAATGGCTGCTTCCACTGCTCGAACACGTAACCTATAGGCCACACGGATACAACTTTACCGTTGGCCCAAAGCTCCCCTTCCGCACAGGTAAAATTCACCAAATAAATCTAAGAACCAATTAGATGAGTTTGACAAAATTTTGGATAAACAACATACCCATAACAACCGTGAAAGAGTCGATATATGACAATATAGTCTCTGACAGAAAAATGGTCAGGAAACCACTTCTGGTGGTCGGGAATTGCAGAACAAAGGATGAGTGACCTGGAAAAGCTTGGCAACCCTCATTGAGTAGAACCCAGGATTGGGAGTTGCCGGAAAACTTGGAACTGTTCGGAAAAAGTGATCTGAACCTCGCGTGAACCCTAACCTGTGATAATCTTCGGAAAATAGGATGAGTAGAGTTGGAATGCTCAGTCAAACCGAAGGACCGAAGATGTTCGTCGAAAAGTGGCTGAAAAAGGCATAGATCTAGCCGGGAGAATCTCCTTCTGTCCTCCGTGTGAGAGCGCGAGAGGGCTCCTTTTTTGGCAGGGATGATTGGGCTTTGCTCGCCTGAGGCTGAAGAACCATGTGGTGATGTTGGTTTTTTTTGCGACAACACCTACAAGAAGCAACGTTGATGCTGACAACCTTGACAGTCACCGGGAAAATTGCGTAAAGGTGGCCTTTTACTGAACCAATCCTCTTTCTAAGAAAGAGCAATGATTGAGCCTGGGAGCTCTGCTACCTTGTGTTAAAATGGACATTGGGCCTTAACTCAACTTCAAAAGTTAGCTCATGAGGGGAGGATTGACCTAGACCACAACTCGTTCCTTCCACCAATGTGGGATTTGACACTTGCTGGACAAGTGGAGCGTCGATGACATAATACGGGGCGTAACATTGAGAAACACAAGAATAAGGAATGCTGGGTCTGATACTGATACCATGTAATAAGCAATTGTGTTGGGGAATATATTATGTATATTTCCAAGAAGTAACAGGAATTTATACATGTAATTAGAGTGCTAACTATGGAAAGAATCAGAAAAAGAAATCCTATAGATCTCCTATGAATCCCTATGAATATGCTATCTATGTACATTAGACCAAAGTATGACTATGTTCATTCTCTAATAATGCCCAAACATCTTTTTAAAAACTAATTACTTTACCAAAAACAAATTGAAGCTGGTCTATCAGATATCTATGGTTAGTGCCTAGTGGAACCTTGGCATAGAGTGGGTGTGAGAAGATTCCAAAATGAAAAGGCATGACGTGAAGAGACGGACTCATTCATGTTTAAATGAAAAATCATGGCTAGAAAAGGTGCTTCCTTTATGTTAAATGAAAAGGTGTGCCAGCTAGTTATTCTTGAAGAATTGTAACTCTTCATAGAGGTCTCTTACAAAGGTTGTAACCAAACAAAGAGATTTCCTGACATCTGTATAAAGATGTGACCGACCAATACTAAAACACATACTGGAAAATGCTTAATTTTCATCTGCATTTGATCCTCTCAGTTCTTCTTAAAGGTCCTTTCTGAGCTCACTTTGTTTAGTTTGTTACTTGCATATCACTTGGTCTGCTGTGCATATGCCTGTTTTTGTTTTGTTAAACCTTTTGAAGCTTTTGTGCATAATTCATGAAATTGTTTCACTTCAATCAACCGTCCAAACTTTATTATTGTGTGGCACCTTTTAAACCTTAAAGTCTAGAACCGAGCCTCTATTGTTATGTTGTGCTGACATGCCATCAAGAAATCTGAACTATGGAGTCAATCGGGTGATGACTTACATAGCTGTCTTTTTCATCTGTAGATGATTTTTCGGATTGATCAATCATGCAATCAAGTAGTAGAACTCTCAAAAGAATCCCATAAGTTGTAAAAGTACCCCATCATAGTAGTCATATATGCTCCTAACCCCTAAAGCATCTGCTTACAATATCATCATTTCTTGCTCTCTTTTCCATCATAATATACGTTTACTCTCGAGCCTATTTTGTTACTTTTGCATACTGTCTTCTTCTTCCTATTGGTTTGATTTCGTCTTGATTTATTTGAACAGTTTCCTGGCCTTTGCTCATTTCTTCAACTGTTTCCATTCAGTACTCGACATGTGACGTTGAACCTTTATATCTATCTTTAAATCTATAGCTTGAAGTGGCATAACTTTTTCCTCTACCTCTGTAAGCCTACCATAAATATCTAACCCACGGATCTATATTGATTTAGTATCTATCAAACTCATAGTCTATTTATTTGGCCAGTTCCTGTTGTTAATTTTTCTTCAGATGTGTAGTCTCGGAATCTGTAGGAGCCTTAAGTTCCAACCTTACTGTATATGATTTTATTGGTGTATATTCTTTCTTTTGTTGTACTGAGTATGAAGACGGCAGGTAGAGGTGGTTATTAGGTACAAAGGATCTTGCTCAAGTTTCACATCTTGCAGGGACATTATAGTCAAGTTTGAGGAAACAAGCATGTGCATCAAAGATAATATCCGACTAGAGGAGAAATCTGTAGCTTGTCATCTCCTTGACATCATTTCTGTCTTACTGGAGGAAGATTTCTACCCTTGGATTTCCCAGGTTGACTTGAATAATCACTTTCTCATTTCTCGCGTGTTGTTGTGTAATTTAAGAATTAATAATGATCCCAATGGCTGAATGCATGAAACAGACTGCTTCAGTCTTAGATCCACTTCTGAAATTCTACATCCACGACGATGTCAGGGAAAATGCTATTTTTGGTGAGATTTCTCATGATTTCATCTGGTCTTCTTTGTTTTTCTTTCCGATTCCTGATGCCATGTCTTAATTTATGCCTTTTATAGCCATGAAGCACCTCATGTATTCTGCTAATGGTGAAAAATCTCATGATTTCATATGGTTTTCTTTATGTTTCTTTAACTTCTCGAATTCCTTATGAGATATTGTTTAATCTGTGGTGGTTAAGCAATGTCATCTCTGTTGCGTTCTGCTAAACTGGCGGTAGAGAAAGGGACTGCTCAAGGTGGAAACAAGTGGTACTTCAAGGAGTTGTCTGGCCGTATAATATTGGCTTTCGGTGACGCAATATATTCGGTTGCCTTCAACATTAGTATTTACCTTTTTTTTTCTTCCCTTTAGGGAAAAGGTTTGAGCTCCATTTATTTGAATAAGGAGAAAGTGACACTTTGATTGCTATTGCATGCAGGAGCATGAGACAAAACTATGTGAAATTATATTGAAGGAATTGAATCGATGCCTAAAGGTACGTCATGTTATGATGGTTTCCTTACTTTGCGGGAATTGACTCTATGCAGTTTCTTTTCTATGATGGTGTCATGCTATATTTTGAGCTTTCGATGTCCATTATGACAAGCAACACACTCGTCCTAGCTCGTGAGAATGATATTCTACTAGAAGCAAAAGAAAGTTTAGTACTTACAATACAGAGAAGTTTAGTACGTACAATCTTTTACATAGCAAGACCTGAAGACAAGAGTAATGAGTTGCATAGAGTAAGATCTTCAGGGATAAAGTAAAATAGGAGCTCCAGACTTGATTCTTTGGCGCATGCAGAATTCATGTTATTCCTACAAAAAGACATTCTTGGACCGTAATAAAATGTTTAAGAACTGATACGTGGACTAGCATTTACCATAAATCCCATATATACAAAAGTTCCCTTGACATGAATAGGCAAGACTGTCGAACAGATTATTGACCAATGTAGTAGTTGACTCCATAGAGAAACTTTGTTTCAGTATATCACTGTTAAGCCAACTTTTGAAATGTTTTATGATTACTGTCAAAGCAAGAAACAACACTAGTTGTAGAAATTACGTGTATTGGAACAGCAACTTTTCACTTATTATGGTCCTTTTTGTGTGTTCTTTCAGATAAGTGGACCACATATCGATGAAGGTCAGGTTCGTAGAATCATCAATGGGATAAAGCACGTCATTACAGAAAGTTCATGCAGAAAAGGAAAACTCACACAGAGAGAAAAATCAGATGACTTTGATGCTGAGGAAGCTGAATTGCTGAGGGAGGAAAGAGAGCTAGAAGAAAAAGTATTTTATAGAGTTGGTTGCATATTGTTGACATTGATCAAAACCTTCAAGGCTGCTTTCTTGCCTTTCCTTGATGAGCTTTCATCATATCTAATGCCTATGACAGTGAGTTTCAGCTCATGGTAACCAATGACATTTTGATCCCCCTAGGTTGTTTTCCACCAATATTTCTCATTGTTCTTTTTTCCCTGCGTGAAGGGCAAGGATAAAACAGCTAAAGAGAGAAGTGCATGTGTAAATATCTTTAATAAACTTGTGGAAGAATGCAGCAAATCATCTCTAAAGTAGGTCTATCTTTATGAGTTTTTTCTTAAATAAGGTCACAATTCTGATAGTTACTTTCTGTTCAAACCAGGTATTATAACATATGTCTTCCTTTTATTTTGGACTCGAGCAACGACGAAAATCCAGTTCTTAGAGAGGTTTGTGCATCTTGGTGGTTGGGATAGTTTTCGGTCATGTGACATTAGCTGTATGATTCATCCAAACTCCATTTGATGTCATGTTCAGAATGCGCTTTATGGACTTGGGCTTTGTGCGGAATATGGTGGTTTTGTTTTCAAACCATTTATTGGAGGTATGATATCGTTGAATGTGATATTGACATTCTTCTCATCATGGGGAAGTGGACGAAGAGTGATATATTTTTGTATTTACTAAATCTCATGACGTGATTCAGAGGCTCTTTCAAGGATCAATGTTGTGATAACACATCTACATGCTCTTGAAACTGAGAATGAACAGGCATATCATGATGCTGTTTTTGCACTTGGTCAGATATGTCAGTTTCATCGGGAAAGTATTGACTCCACGCAGGTGCACTTTTCTGGGATATATTTTTGTATTTACTAATGTTTTATTGCTCAGCTCACTATTAACTTCATTTCATGTATAAACAGTTTTGCACTTGCGATGACCTGCTTTTTGTCTTACAAATTTTAAAATCGGAAATTCAGTATACCAGCCTGATAAACGATTGCAATAAACTAGGAATATAGACACATGGTGCTCGTTTGCTACAACTGAATATTACTTTTGTTTACACCTTTTGTGCATATGCTCACCATATCAGGATTTTGGCAAAACATGTCACTTTTATTCTTCCAAGATTTCTCATTCCAAATTTTTTTGGTAGATTATTCCGGCTTGGTTGAATTGTCTGCCTATAAGAGGTAACATGGTTGTTCATGACCAGCTCTGTTCAATGGTCGAAAGGTACTGTACTGGACTAGCCTGTTCTAGTTGCTCTTTACTTTTCAGGTCTTCTTTTTGTTAAGGCGATTGATTGCCAAAGCAGGTTACAAGATTATTAATGACAACCTATCTTTACTAATTTCAAATATTCAATTGTTTTGGGTTTTTGTCAGCACATTTGTTGGCCAACTAGCTTTCAGCAATTGTTTCACATTGCTCCCAACATTTTGGTGCATCAATTGTAAAAGTAGAAAAAAAAAGGATCACAAAATAGCAACATATGGTTAAAAATATTTTCCACTAGATAAAAGTACAAGTGGTTCTTATAATAGCATGCATGATGCATATGTTCCAAATAAATTTCCTAATTTCAGATATATGTTACGAAAATTACGCGGCCATTAGCCAAAAAAAATGCTTGAAGTAGTATTATAGTACTGTGTCTATTTTCAAAGTTATGATGGTGCAACTAGAAAATATCTGTTACATTTGGTTTAACAGAATTTGGTTAGCAGTTGCAATCTTGAATCTTGACAGAAGGCTTTTCTGCTAAATTAAAAGATCACCATGTTCTTTCTAATGTTAGATGAATTATTAAGCTATAATCTTTGTAGCATTTGTCGGGTTGACTTGATCATCTTATTGGTAATTGTTACTATGATTTGTCTATTTTTCCATTCAGCAAATTGAACACCAGCTTAAGTTTGCAAACTCTAATATGTTGTCTCTTAAATCAATTTCTTTCTAGTCTTTTAACATTTTAGCAAATTTTCTCGCTTTGCAGGTCAGACAGAGAACTTCTGGGTCCCAAATATGAGCACTTTACAAAAAATTTGTCAGTTATTGCAGAGGTTATTTTGATATCAGAACCTATAGATGCCAGATTGAGTTGTTCATTTGTTCCTGATATAAATATTCTCAACTCTGATTCTTATTTTTATCCAGTAAATTAAAGAACTAATACAAAATCTTACTTAGTAATTTCCGTTGTATGTTAGTAATTTGTCTATCAGCTCTATAACGCTTACAAAACGAATTTCTGATACGAAATAGCATAAACATTAATCAAAGAGGATGATAGGTAAATAGTATCAAATTGTTGAAATAATTTGCAAAGATCTTACGTCAAATCAGTTGTGCTTTTTTTTTAGGTTCTATGTGCTGGAAACGATCTTGCTACTGAAGATATGAAAAACCGCATGATTAGTCCGTTGAGGAATCTTCGGAAAACAGTACCAGCAGCCACCTGGGCATCGGCATGGTCATTGCTATTGCCTCAGCAGGTGATGGAACTGGAATCCATTCTATCACATAAGGAAGATGCTAACTTGTCATCAGTGCAATCAGGGGCAAAGTTAGGTGGACGTAAGGGGCGTAAATTGAAAGGCAGTCGTCAAAAACTTATATTGCGCAAATAGGGTAAAATAATTCTCTTGAAAAAAGGGAAGATGCTAGTGGAGTGGCAAAGGTGGCTTAAAAATTGCTTGAGATTATAGGTTCAAATCCAACCATGGCATTCTCGAAATTTCGTCGCTGAATGCAGTGAAGCGATGATTTCTGCAACTTTTGTGTCCTTCAAATATTTGACCATGAAGATGAAGGTATGATGCAATTTGCTAGCCAATTGCTATTTCCTTGAATCTCATTCAGTCAACGGGTGAATAGATGGTTCCCCTACATCTGCTCTGAACTGCTTATTATCCCAATTCAGAAGTGGCTATGTTTCATGTGAAAGCTCTACCCCTTCATCCATTTTCATGAAAGTTTATGTAAGATATGTTGAGCAAGAAAATCAGTAAACATGGTCAAGAACTAGACTTGTATAGTATAGTTGTGATCCCCTTTTAAGTTTTAAAATCTTGTCATTGTTTTCCTCAGAGAGAGAGAATGATCAATTCACTTTTTACGTTCCAGTATGTATGACTGCCATGACTAGGGGTGGCAAAATGGTTAAAAGAAAACAGTTAACCACCCATATTATCCACTAAAAAATGGGTCGGATAATGAACTTTTTAAAAATGGATCAAATTTGGATAAGAACCATATTATCCATTTAGAAAATGGATAACCAATGGGTTTGAGTTTGAGAGGTTCTTTACAGTGGCGCTTGAGTTTTCGGAGTCTGGTTGCCTTCTAGATCATGTAGTCTGCTAGCTTATTAGTGAGAGACACTGTGGCCAACGTCTCTAAGCAACACAAGTTTGTAGATTTGCGAGGAATGTGTCCATCAAAAGATGCAACAGGTTGTACATGCACATGTTTTAACCTTGGCATGTTCCAGATGGTCATCGGCAACGTTGTCCCACTGCCTACAGTTACGACGAGCAATACCTCTAGGTTTGAAATGTTTGATATCCATGACGACATAGATTCCACATAGCCCTTCATTCCTAAGTACTTCAAATGAATTAGCTCTTTTGTTCTCTGGAATGAACTGCTTGACACAAGACATTCCATTTGTAGAACTCTTAGAAGTAAAGTTCTCGAGATCAAAAAATTATTGGCAGCCAGATTTTGGGGGTCTGAAGAATGCAGAACGAACTTGCAGGTTTCCAATCTTCCTTAGGTTTTGTCACACAAAAATCGTGCAACATGTCATGAATTTGACATGTTCTGACTCCTCCAATGGACCTTTTCTTGTTCACCATTATCAAACTTCTACCAATCATATCATCTAGTAAACTTTCTGCGACAATCTCTACGCTCTTTGACTCTCTGCTCGGAACAAATCCCTCAATAGTCCATAACCACGCCAAGTTGGAGATTGGAATTTCTTCATCCTCACGAAATGATGCAAAATAGAGAAGGCAGGGTTTAAGATGATCTCGCAAGTGCTTGTAGCTCAGCTCTATTACAAAAGATCATGTTTCTTCACCTCCTCAAACTCATGCTGTTGCTTCATTACTTTCCATCTTGCAACTCTTTCAGATAGTCTAAGAGGGAGCCAATAAAGCCTATCTATCCTGGGGAAATTACATGTTGATGGCACTGGAGCTCTCAAAATAACGTCTTTTACGTCTTCCATGACATGGTCAATCTTTCGTAACAAGTCAAAAAATACCAAGTTAACTTCAGCTGCTTCGTCATCAGAAAAAGTGTAAGCAACAGACTTTACATCAGCAATAAGATCTTCAGTGCGAGTAAGTATATCACTCAATTTCCCTTGGTCATCATATATATCATCAGGCGGATAAATAAGCAAAGTTAGCAATTCCTTTGGAAAATGCTTTCAGTTTGATCTTTCAAAGAAGGAAGCCTCGAAGAACATGCCCCGTCATTTAATAACTCTGAGTGATCCTCCAAGATCCTCAGAATACTACTACTACTACTATTACTACTTGATAATGGAACATTCATGTTCTAAACATCATATAATTGTTTTTGAAAAGATCCTTCACATTCAGAAGAATGTACTCAATGAATTTCTGAAACAATGGACTGCATAGATTTGGTAAAGGCCACCTTCCTGGATCCAGTGGAAGGAGAAACTCATAACCTTCTTTGACTTCAGCAGAAGATAAGTCTGCCCTTGGCCCTGAAATACTATCTCCGACTTGCATTCCATGTCCTCGCAACGTCCTATCCTTAATCCTCCCTTTTTGAGTTGCCCAATACAAAAATGTATCAAGAAATCTCCTCTCTATTTCAGACATTTTTTATCTCGCGGAATTGTCCTCAGAATGGTGTAGACAGCTCTGAAAGTAAAGAGATTTTGCAGCCTTTAGTGTACTTGAGGGAAATAATCACAATATTGCATTTTAGATAAACTAGAGATGTTTCCACAAGTTTAAAATGACTCAAGTTTCTCTTCTTCCGTTTTCTTTAATCTATTGGTGATTCCTAGTCGTTATTTTTTCAAAGGAAAAAACAGAAGAAGAAAAAGAAGCTAACCTGGATAATTGCTTTGTTCTTCCTATGATAGACAAAAAAGCTGCAACAATAAGTTTGTTTGTTCAAAAGTCTATTGATTACCTTTGACATCATATATATAGAGCAAGAAAATAACAAAAGTAACAAGTAATGAACAAGAGATTGGGAGACTTGGGGGCATCCGATTTCTTTTTTAGTCAATTGTTTTAGAGCACGCTGGGTAAAGATTATTATAAATAACTGATAAGCTTTAAATGCTGAAAAATATTTTTTAAGTGTTGAAAATTTTATAACAAACAGTTTTGACAAGAGGTGAGCAACCTCCACTTCCGACCAAGAGGTTGTGAGTTCGAGTCACCCCAAGAGCAAGGTGGTGAGTTCTTGGAGGGAAGGATGCCGAAAGTCTATTGGAAACATCCTCTCTATCCCATGGTAGGGGTAAGGTCTGCGTACACATAACCCTCCCCAAACCCCACTACCCCATGGTAGGGGTAAGGTCTGCATACATTGTAAACAGTTATGTGTTTGGATAGAAGTGCTAAAAAATATTGATAAACTATTATTTGTTGTGCTACGTCTTAATAGTTAACACCATAGGCAAACCATAGTGTAGTTTACTCTTAATTTGAGTTACTAATTCTCTAAACAATTATTTGTAACAAAATAATGTCAGATACACCACAAAGGAATAACTCAAAAAAAAAAAAAGGAGAGATAAGATCCTTCTACAGTATTACAGTAATTACCCCACAAACAGCTCCTCTTCAACCAAGAAATGAGAAGTGACCTTAGTTGCTCCATAATATGTTTTTTTGGGCAGAATTCATATAAATCGTGTATATGTCAAAGTAATGGCAAAACTTCTTCAAAAATAGTAGCCCACATGTACTGTTTTTTTGTTTAAAGTAACTTTTTCTTCAGTCATTGACATTTGGTGGGCCAAATCTATTACTCCCTCCGGTTCACAATAAGTGTCCAGTTTTCTTTTTTATTTTGTTTCAAAATAAGTGTCAAGTTATGTTATCAAGAAAAAATTCAATTTGTTTTTACTCTTTTACCCTTATGTGTATATCCCTAAAAAACTTTTCTCACTCCTCACTATAATTATGTGACCAATACTTTAATAAGGTTAGTTTAGTCATACTAAGTTTTTTTTGCATATGATTTAGTAGTTTCTTAATGGGCGTGCTAAAATAAAACTGGACACTTATTGTGAACCGGAAATTGTATTAGATAATTTGTTGTCAGAAAAAAACTAGTGCTGTCACTACCCCAGAAACAGCTACTCCACTTATTAGAAAGAAATCGAATTCCAACATTTTCACACAACAATAAGTTAAAGACAAATGAAGAGACCACAAAGAAAGCAACAAAAGAAAGATAGGTTTCCCCTGCATTGACTATGCATTTATGCTACTACTTATGGTTTAGATATGGAATTTCTTTTTAGAGTATAAAGTACATGTATCACAAACCAGTGACATCCTACTAGTGGGGTCTGGGGAGGATAGTGTATACGCAAGGGGTAGAGAGGCTGTTTCCGAAAAACCCTCTGCTCAAGAGGACAAAAAGACAAGGAGACAATATCAGTATCACTACAGAAATAATAGGAAAAATAGGAACAACATGAATGCAAAGCAAAAGCAATATAGCTAGTAAATAGGTCCGGCATCGAAAAGCAAAATAGCAAGACACGACATTGCCACTAGCTAGCTTAGACAAAAACCCTACCAGACTAGTCTCACAACGGTACGAAGTACAGCAAGACTCAACTACCTCCTAACCTACAATCCAAATACTCGACCTCCACATCTTTTTATCAAGTGCCATGGCCTCGGAAATCTGAAGCCTCGCCATGTCCTGCCTGATCACCTCCCCCAATACTTCTTCGGCCGCCCTCTACCTCTTGATTATTTTAGAGTACAAAATGATCAAGCTTATTATGCCAATAAATCTAGAGCTCTTGTTTTTATAAGAATATAGTAATCTATATAATACAAAATAAAATAAAAACAATACAGGGCAGCCCGGTGCACTAAGCTTCCGTAATTGGCAAGGTCCGGGAAGGGGCGGACCACAAGGGTCTATTCTCGAACCCGCTACATCCTGGACACATATCATCAACTTTACTAGTTACGCCAAGATTCCCTTCGAAACAATAACAGAGAAAATTCTCCGTTTAGTAAAGCAGAGAAAGGATATTTGCTCGTCAGGTCACTTGTCATATAGTAAAGTCACGTTTATCTCAACCATTTACATTATCAATTAATCAGACTTACTTGGCCACTTAAAAAATATATTTTTGGAAGACTTGTTCTATTTGAGTCAACACCCTTAATACTAACGAAGGACATATATAATAAGGTAGTACTTGATGTTAATACTAAGAAATTTTGCAGATGGAGGAGATTTCATTTGAAAGCCTTGTTTCCGAATACCTGTGGGAAACTGATGAAAAAGATTCGGTGGCTGTGTCAATGTTCAACTTGATGTTTCACAAAGATCCAAATTCCTTTGCTCTTAAAGTTGATGCTGGTTCTTCACATGATGACATTGATTTCCGTAAGAAATGTGCTGCTCTCTTTTTCACGTTGGTTAATAACTTTTGCCTTTGGAAAAGTTTAAGCGTTTCAACTCAATCCATTTTAAAGACTAATCTCCTTATGCGTCTCAAGCTCGAACAATCAACATACATCAACGAAAGGTTCTCTGGAACCGTTTTGGAACTAGCTGCTTCACTTCTGCCCGATGACAATTGGCCTGAATTATTGCCATTCTTGTATCATTGCATCACTGATTCCAGTTCAAACAAGTTGTTAAAAGACTCAGTTTTCTTAATATTTTGCCTTCTAGGTGAAAAGATTGGCGAAAAAATGCTTCCTTGGGTACGAGATTTGCACTCTTTATTCCTTAATACACTGAATGACGATAAACTCGATCTCAATGTGAGGATCACAGCCATGTTTTCTGTTCACAACTTCATTCGGTGCACACCCAGTTCATATGAAAAGGAGCGGTTTCAGGATTTACTGTCAGGGATGATGAAAACGCTGACTTACACATTAATGACAAATGGGAAAGATCAAGGGGCAGCACACGCCGCGCTGGGTCTTCTTATACAGTTGGCGAAGAATGAGCCTAGGTTTTTGAGGCTGCAGCTAGTGGAAGTGGTTAATACCATGTTTGAGATAGCAGAGGCTAAGATTTCGGAAGAGAAGACAAGGCGTTTGGCAATTGAGTTTCTGTTAACTTTGGTCGAGGCGAGGGAGAAAGTCCCCGGTATGATGAAGAAGCTGCCACGGTTTATTGACACTTGTTTCACAATGTTTTTGAATTTGATACTGGATATTAAAGATGAACCTACTTGGCATACTGCTGAGGGTGCAGAGATAAACGACCACATTAATAGATACCGGGATCGATGGACAGTGGACAACTACCTTTATGGTGCCATCTGTTTACGCCGGTTTTCTAAAGCATTAGGTGGCAACACTATTGCTCCTATTGCCATAGAACAGCTGAGTTCTTACGTGGTTGCACCTGAGTGGGAGAAACGCCACGCAGCTCTCATGGCACTTGCTCAAATTGCTAAAGGTACAACTCTTTTTCATTAATTAGTGTATTCTTCATGGGATTATTTTGTAGCATTTAAGAGGGTGCTATTTCGCTAGGATATAAGATTGTTTGCCCACATGCCCCTATTTGTTGTAGTTTAATTTTCTTAGGATGTTAAGCTTGAACCCATGGTTTCTCTGTTTATAGGTGATGATGATCAAGTATTTGGAGCAAGTAGTGAATATGGTCCTGCATTCTTTTCGAGATCCTCATCCTCGAGTCAGATGGGCTGCTATTAATGCAATTGTCTATTTGTCGACTGACTTCTGTCCAGATTTGCAAGATCAATATCATAACCAAGTATTGCCAGAATTAGCTGCAGCTATTGATGATTTTCAAAATCCTCGAGTGCAGGTTTGACCTATGGTTATATCATAATAGCAGCTATAAAATAACTTTTTTATTATTGATAGAAGTTAGTAGGAGGGGTAATTTTAAGCCTGAAAATAGCGTCGTGTGTATTTATGGACCAAAAGGTGGACAAAGGTTAATTTTAAACCATTTACTAAACAAAAGGGATAGCTTTGGCCCTTTTCAGAATCGAGTTTGAAGAATTCCTAGTGTAAAGATTTGGTACAGCTGTGTCATTGCTGCTTCATTCAGTTCAAAATACCTACAATGTTACTCATGTTACTCTCTTTGCGTTTTCATAGGCATATGCAGCTACAGCTGCCGCGATGTTCCTACTTAAACCTAAAGAGCCAAAAAGCTCTTCCCACATTGATGGAATACTTAACAAACTGCTTTTACTTGTACAGGTATGCAAAGATAGATTTGTTATAAAGGTATAACGAGTCTTAAGAGATTCATTGTTGTTGTCTGAAATGCAGAATGACAATCAAATGGTTCAAGATGAAGCATTATTTGCATCGGGTAGTGTAGCTTATTTCTATAAGGTATTACCTACTTGCATTTATTTTTGACTCAATTCTGTTTCTACTTATGTTGTAGCTAATGATGACTAATATATTACTTCAACAGGAGCACTTCCAAAAGTACTATGATTTTGTAATGCCATATTTAAAAACGATCCTGGTAAATGCAAATGATGAATCTAATCAGATGTTCCAAAGCAAAGTCTTGATATGCATAAGCAAGGTTGCGCTTGCTGCAGGCAAAGAGAAATTCAGAGCATGACTTGAAGCAGGTCTTCTCCAAACTATACTCGATACTTCTTTTTGCATGTGCGTGCGATGTGGAATGCATATATTAGTGATATGGGAAAAGCGTATCTACAGTACCGGTATTTATACCATACCACAACAATTTATCATGGTTTATTGATAATTTGAGGTGAAAATATATGCTAATTAACCATGATTAAGTGCGTTTAAATGGCATATCATGTACTCATTGTTTTGGTGTAAACATAATATTCAGTAGTGGGTTCTTTTTCCGCAATATAATGCCATTGCAGATGGTATGACTTTTCTCTATTGCATTCACTATGCTTTGTCGGATGGCTTTTCCATAGACAAGCCATCTTCAACTGTTGGGAGCAATGACTAATGCCTCATATATTTTCTCTTCCTAGTTCCTTTTTGGTCCTACATTCTGCATCTCTCTTGGCATTCTTTTCTTCTCTTGGTGGTGTGATCTTGTCCATTAATTCATTTCTAAACGCGGACCTTCCTTTCTATGTGTTTTGTTATATGAAAGGTTATGAAAGTGGTGAAGTACACCTTACAAGAAGCACAAGTGACAGAGTATAAAAATATTCTTTGCTGTCTAGAGGTATGTGTTTATCCTTTGGTTTTACATGCTAAGAACTTCTTATTAGATTAGCCTCTCAATCTTTTCTTGATTTCACTGCAGGCATCGTCCAGGATTTGTATGTGCATTGGGAAGGAATTTCTTCCTTACATGAGTATAGTCATGCCCTATTCAGTTAAATGTGCTCAACTTGAGCCCAATAAGACTGTATCCTCAGATAAACTATATGATAGGTAAGTTTTTATCATTGAGGTTTGGCTTTTTCATTTATCATCTTTCCATTATGGTCTCTACAGATGCCTCCCGCACCAGTCATTTCCTCCATATTTCTACTTCCGTCAGTGTTATTTTCTCTCAGTTTGGAGGTGGCCTTTCCCTTTTAACAGTGATAATTCAGTTCTCGGAGAAAGATCAATAACCAGCCTGCATATAGCTTCCCAACTTGTAGGCCATTCATTATTCCCTTTATATTTGAATATCACCCATTTCAAGAAGAACAAAATCTGATAAGTCGTACGCTTAATGGATAGCTTGGAGGATCCATACTTAATAGCACACCTAGACATATCTCCCAACAGATAACAACATGAGTGATTCTCAAAATAATTCGGGCTACCAGGGATATCTTGCTTAAGTTTCACATTTTGCAATATGCACAAAGTCATGTTTGGGGGTGAAATGATATGCATCCATGGAAGTGACCTCCTAGAAGGGAAATCAGTATTGTGCTTGACCCTTGAACAATATGCTCATGAATTGGGGGAAGACTTTTACCCATGGATTCCCCAGGTGGGCATAATAGCATGAACGATCACTAGTACATTTACTTTTCTTCATGTGTTGTTAAGTGGATTCAAACTTAACAGGTGATATTTATGTCTTAAACCCTGAAACAGGCTGCTTCAATTTTAATTCCGCTTCTGAAATTCTATATCCACTCTTATGTCAGGGAATGTGCTAGTTGTGGTAAAAAATCTCATGCTTTCATATGGTTTCCACTTTTTTTTTCCTTAACTTATCGAATTTCTAATGAGATATTGTTTTAATCTGTGGTGGTTAAGCAATGGTATCCTTGTTGCGTTCTGCTAAACTGGCAGTAGAGAAAGGGACTGCTCGAGGTGGAAACAAGTGGTACTTCAAGCAGTTGCCTGGCAGTATAATATTGGCTTTGGGGGACGCATTGTATTCGGTTGCCTTCAACACATTAATATTTACGGTTTCCTTTTCCTGTTGAGAAAAGATTTGAGCTCCATTATCTGAACAAGGAGAAAGTGACACTTCAATTGCTATTGCATGCAGGAGCCTGAGACAAAACTATGTGAAAAGATATTGCGGGAATTGAATAATTGCCTAAATGTATGTCAGGTTATGATGGTTTCTTTACTTTGCGTTAGAAATCTGTATTTGTAAAACAATTCTGGAAATAATAAAATAACATAAACAGAAATATAAACGTAATGGAAACTTAATCCGAGCTCACTGAATTCACAGTGTTTCCTTAAGGAATTTAATACCCTCCCAGTACCCAAGGTTATGGATTATTCTTCCCAGGATAGAACGAATTTCACACTGGTGTAGTGGTACTTCAAACCCCAGTGTTTCAGCGAACTCAAAGTTCAGTAGCAAATCACACTTACTTGCTTAGAAGATGAAAGTATGTAGAAAGAAGGAGGAGAACTCAGAAATTAGTATGTAAAATTTGGGAGAATGAACTTGTATTTATAGCCAAAGTTGGGCTGAAATCTGAAGAGGTGCAACTCTTCAGAATGGCTATTTTTGCAAAACCGCCCATAGAGTAAATGTCATGACATAATTGGCTATTTACTCAATAATAAAGAGGGAAAATTGAAGGATAGTTAATTTTGTGTTACAAAACAGAAAACTAAATTCTGGATAACTGAAATGGATTTAATATTAATATTTATTTTAATATTAATATTTTGTTATTAAAATAAATATTTAATAACATTTCTGTTAATATTTACTATTAACAAATAAATTTGGTCCAAAAAATAATCTCTCGATCATTTGACCGAAGCCGAAGACGGCGCGAGGCTTGCTTATTTCTTCTCAACTCTTTATTAGCTAGAAGAAAAGCAATTGCTTATATACCCATCAAAAGTGTTTTTCATTTTCCTATGTGGGACAATTAAGGAGGGAAACCCAAATATTACTCAAATATTTCATTTTCTCCATTTCCCATTCACCCATTTTAATTATTAATATATCATTAATTACTTAAAAAATTCCGACATTGACAACCTTGTACATAGCAAGACCTGGAGACGAGTAATAACTTGCATAGAGTAAGATCTTCAGGGAAAAATAAAATAGGAGCGGCGGACTTGGTTCCTGAGAAACACATATCTTAAATCTAATCTCATTCTTCGTGCCAGAGCAATAAGGTGCATAAGCTCTGTTGGGCTTGCTGGTGGAAAAGAGAAATTTAGAGATGATGAAAAACAGGTCTTCTATCAATTATGCCCAGTGGATCCACTACATTTTTTTTCAGTTCCATACTCATGGGATGCTTAACACTATATTGATCCCATTGATTGAGATGGCTTCTTTCTTTTTCCGTTTGTTATGCTTTGTCAGATGACTGTACCATAGTCAAAACGTAGTGTAGATTACTCTTGTTTGAGTTACTACTACTTTCAATAATAATGTGCAGCAAAATAATGACAGGGATATCTTTCCTCTTACCAAGTCCATTTTGGTTTATCTCTTCTTGTTTATTTTCCCCTGGCCATTTCTCAACATGGAGCTCACTTTTTATTTGTTTCCTTTTTGTTGTTGTCATTGAAGGTTATGGAAGAACTTATGTCATTACTAGGAACATTACAAATGAAGGCGGTTGATCCTGTTACTTATTACATGCTAAGCGTATGTTTATCACTTGATTTTAAGATTAATATTTCTGTCTCGATTGGCATGTTTTTATTTTCTTTATTACATTGCAGGCATGTAGTAACATTTGCGAGTGCCTGGAGCAGGAGTTTCTTCCTTATATGAATGTAGTCATGCCCTTTTGTATTCAATGTGCTCAACTTAAATTAGATAATAAAAGGTACTAAGATTTTATCATCCAGGTTTTACTTTCTCCCTTATTTGTGAAGTTCATTTGGTTTTCTTTTGCTTTTTATTGAGTTATATGACCTACATTGCCTGCGATCGCGCATCCAAAGGTCTTACAAAAATCTTGGGCCTCTCCACCTGTTGCTTGAGGTTTTAAGCTGGATTAGATTCATTCAAATAATATCAGAACCAAATTCTAACCAATAGAATCGGACAAGCAAACCAGTAGTATACAACAACAACAACAACATACCCAGTATAATCCCACCAGTAGTATAAAAGATGAAATATCTCGGTGTAAATATGCGCTGATGATGCAATGATTATTGACAAAGCTATTAAGAGGCAACCAAAAGCTTGAACTATGAGAAAACATTCTGGAGAGAGTTTTACAAGTAACAATTAGTTATATGCATTGCAAGTTTATCCTACATAAGAAGAATAAAGTTGAGGTGAGACTAAAAGGAATTGGTGTGCCAGATGTAGACAGTTCAGATATCAAGGCTTAGTCTTTCTCGAGAATGTCATGATAGATTTTCAATATATATATATATATATATAGAATAAGAGTGTTACATGATAGGAAGACACTGTTGAAGTAAAAGGCAAGTACTGTAGAATATCTGTGAGACCATCAATGTTATACGAATAAGTGTTAGTTCTCTTTGACACGCATATCCACAAGATGAATGTCTTAGAAACGCGATGTTAAGTCGGATGTACCATCAAATAACAAGACTGGACAAGTTTAGAAATAACCACATAAGAGAGAAGGTGCAAGTAGTATATATAGAGGGTAACTTGAAACAAGAAGTAGTATATAGAGGATAAAATAAGAGAAGTAGCCTGAGATAATTTTGCTTGTCCATATAGGCTGCCTAAACCAGTGGGATTATAGTTTTAGTTATTGTTGTGACGCTTACAATAGGTGCTGTGTTTGACAGAAGTCTGGTTTGGTTAGAGATCTCTACGACAGTACAAGATAAATGTCATAATAGTTAATCTAATTGAGAATCCTTAGGTTGTCCTAAAGATAGATTATTTAGTATTGAAATGAAACATGCTTAAATAGAGTGGATTCAAGATTAAGGATTCATATTACAATTCCAAACATTTTGGGATCAAGGCGTAGTGGTTGTTGTTTATTGATAAGCAAGATGCTTTGTTTAAAATTTAACCCTATCGATAGATTGTGACAAGCGGAACCATGGCATAAGGTGAACATACATTTGATAGATGAATCTGATCATGGTAAGTGGAACTGCAACATAAGGTGTACATTTTCTGTGCAATTTTTGCTATTGAGTTGCTTTAAATCTATGTTGCATTATTTAAACCTAAAAGTCCGTCGTCAAGCCTCTTCTCATTGTGTTCTGCGCACATTTACTGACTCATTGTCTGAATTGGATTGCCAAATCCTGTAGCCAAATTAATCTAAAGATGTGTAGTCACCACATGTTTAGGAGAACCTTTTTTTGCCTTACTCAACAACCGTATTTGTTTTTTGAGATGGGTAGTTAATTAAATAAAGACCTCTTTCGAATATGATTGATTTCTAGCTAGTTCTTACTTTAGATTTAACAAGTACCAAGTCTTCTGCAAGAGGTGGTTGTTAGGGGGTACCTAGGATCTCACTTACACTTCACATTTTGCAGTATAGAGAAAGTCAACAAAAGAGATGTCCTAGAGGTGAAAACTAAAGCCTGTAATTTGCTACGCTACTATGCTGATATATTGAAGGAAGACTTCTACCCATGGATGTCCCAGGTTGGCATGAAAACCTGTGCCTTTTCTTTTCTTTCCATGTGCTGTTGGATGAAGTCATATTAAACAAGTGATATCAATGGGTTAATGCATGAAACAGGCTGTTTCAATCTTTGTTCCGCTTCTTGACTTCTATACCCGCGAGATCAGGGCATCTGCTGCAAAAAGTGAGAATTCTCATGATTTCATATGCTTTTTTTTGTTTTCATTTAATCTTTCTCGTTGCTGATGCAATTTTATAATTTATGCTGTTTAAGCCATGCCCATCTTGTTGCGTTCTGCTAAACTGGCTGTTAAGAAAGGGATTGCTAAAGGTGAAAGTGAGTCATCCACGAAGAACTTGTCAGACCATATAATACTGTCTTTGCTACACGCTATACACACGGTTGTCCTTAACAACAGTACTTATGTTCTTTTTGTTCCTTGTTTTTTTGGTGGGTTAAATGATTAAGTTGGGTCTATTTGGATACTGCAAAATTTACACTTGATATGTTTTCTCATGTGCACAGGAGTACGTGACAGAAACATGTGCAATCATGCTAGGTAAATTGAACGAATGCCTGCAGGTTGGTTATATTCCATCATGATCAAACTTTTGGCCTTTACATCTCACAAAGTACATAACTTATTTTAGTGCTTGTACCTCGAGGTATTGTATATACATGTTCTTAAGTTCATCAAACATGTCAACTATTAATCAAGGAGATACCTCCCTTACCCTATTGAGTTGCCAAAGACGACTATGTATAGGTTTTTATGATACACAAAATACCTTCTGGTTATTATCAAGTTACTAAAGAGGTTGATACGTTGGGATTCTTCTAGTGGCGGATTCAGACTAAACAAAGAATTAACTGCGATTAATTTGAACTATGTTTATTTGTGTAAAACAGATCCTCAAAAATTTTGCAGTCACTCTAGATATATGACCCGATTTCTTATCCTTCTCTAGAGATCTAAACGAGACACTCGCCAAACTCTTACCAGTTATTTCTCTAGAAGCAAAAGAAAGCTTATAGTACAGCTCTTATGCGGAGGAAGACATGGGGAAAATGAGCAATGACTTGCACGCTAATATGTTCAGGGGATCTAGTAAAGGAGGACCTCTTTATTTGATTCTTACTATCTGTGGGAACGTATGTAGATTTCATACCTACAAACACATGGTTAAACCATAATAATATGTTTAAACATTGACAGATAGCGTAATCACAAAAGTCCTCTCGGCACAGATTGGCTCCATAAGCCAACTTATGGATATTATTTTTAATATTTCATAGTAGTGTCAAATTAAGAGTAACAGTGGCCGAAGGCAAGCTAGAACGCAAAGGAATATTTCTGCTATTGTGGTCTTTTTGTATCTTCTTTCAGATTTGTGGACCACTTCACAGTGAAAGTCAGGTTCGTAGCGTCGTGGATGAAATAAAGCATGTCATTACAAAAAGTTCAGATAGAAAACAAGAACTCACGGAGAGAGCAAAAACAGAAGACTTTGATGCTGAGGAAGCTGAATTGTTGAGGGAGGCCGAAATAAAGCAAGAAGACGTAGTTTTCGGCAATGTATGTTCTATATAAGAATGGAGTTCAGACATTATAAGAACACAATGTTGTCTTTCTATAAGTATTTCACTTCGAATCTACCAGTATTTTTGAATCATACTAACGTTCTTAATAGGTTGGTGAAATATTGTGCACATTCATCAAATCTTTCAAGTCTTATTTCTTGCCTTTCCTTGACGAGTTGTCATCATATTTACTACCTATGTGGGTAAGCTATAACCAATGTCATCTTAACCTCTAGCTGTTTTTTCCATTTTAAATCTTATTTTTTTCCACATCCAATATTTCTTTCTTGCGTGAAGGCCAAGGAGAAAACACCTAGTGAAAGACGTACATCTATTTGTATCTTTGATGCTCTTATGGAGGAGTGCCCTGAAGCAGCTCTAAAGTAGGTCTATTTGTATGGTATTTTTCAAATATGGGTTCCAAAATCTGATTGTTACTTCCTGTCAAAAATTAGGTACTATGATGTATGTCTTCCTTTAGTTTTGGACGCAAGCAATGATGAAGACCCGGATGTTAGACAGGTTTGTACATCTTACTGGTTGTAATAGCTTTAAGTCAAGTTGCATTCGCTACTTGTGCTTACTCTGATGTCATGTTCAGGCTGCTCTTTATGGACTTGGAATTTGGGCGGAATATGGTCGTACTTCTTTCAAACACATTGTTGAAGGTATGACATTGTTGAATGTGATATTGAGACCGTTTTCATCATGGATAAGGGGAAAAGAATTCATATGTTTTTCTTTTGTATTCACTTAATCTTATGACCTGAACCTGCAGAAGCTTTGTCGAGCATCAATGTAGTGATAATGCATAAAAATGCTCTTAAACCTGAGAATGTATGTGCGTACGATAATGCTGTTTCTGCACTTGGTAAGATATACCAGTTTCATGGTGAAAGTATCGACTCAGCCCAGGTATGTTTTTTTATTTTTTTATCTGTTGATGCATTCTTATACCTTCAGCTCATATATGTTTGAGTTGGCATTCCAAAATTTCTGTTATAAATTTTGGGCACTTCATTGCATGCATCAAAAAGTTTAAGTAATGTCATTATGTTTGGATCAGATAATTGTCTTTTCAATATTAGTAACAAAATCTAGAAGTCAGTAAGTCAATTGAATCATCCTGAGAAACAATAACGACCATGGATATAGTCGTGTGATGCTTGTTTTAAGCCTGCATATAGAGATTTACAAGAGTAGTCTACTATGCTTGTAATTTCCCCTAATTCGTATTCCAATGCATTTGGTAGATTATTCCAGCTTGGTTGAATTGCCTGCCTATAAAAGCTGACTTGGATGACGCCAAACATGTTCATGAACTGTTGTGTTCAATGGTCGAAAGGTACTGGATTGGTTTGCTGTAGTCTTTATGCTCATTTACTCTGGATTGGTTTTGCTATCTTAGCATTGGTCATTAAGGCTGTTTACAGGGGTAACAATGAAACTCAGTTCTTAGCAATTAATGCAATTATATTGCTTTTGGAAATTGTTTTTCGTTATGTTGTGAACCACAAAAGAGAATATCAAAATTCACAAATGGCAACATGTTATTAGAAATCTTTTCTGTAGAAGAGATTGTAAATTGTAATAGTTCTTAACAAAAGAATGTATCTGTCATGAATTCTGTAATTTTAGATTTAGGGAAAACTAAAAGAACATCTGTCAGACGAAATTATTGAAGCAATATATTAATACTGTAGTAACTAGTTTACAAGTTAATGACAGTATATCTGCAACAGTTTTGATATATTTGGTATAACAAAATTCCATTAGGCGATGAAACCTTTAGATACAGATGAATCTGACTTGACAAAATCATCTTGTTGGTGGTTGTTACTGAGATTTATCTAGATTTTGAACTAACAAACTAAACATTAACATGAAGTGCAAACTCTAATATGTGATCTCATATATCAACGCTTTTTAGTCTTCTACTGTTTACTGAATTTTCTCACTTGCAGGTCCGACAGAGAACTTTTAGGTCCCAATTATGAATACCTTCCAAAAGTTATTTCAGTTTTTGCAGAGGTCAGTGTGAAATCAAAGCTGATCTAGATGCTCGACTGAGTTGTTCATTTGTGATAGATATGAAGATTTTGCAACTGTGATTCTTTTATTTATCCTTGTAAGAAAAGTGTGAGAATGCACGGGAAAAAAGAATATATATTATTGATTAAAAATTGACAATGATACAATGAGCCCTATATATATATAATACATGTCATACTCCTAATACATATGGGATTAGGGTTATTTACTACTATTTACTATCAAACTAACACTCCCCTCAAGCTGGTGCATATAAATCATATGTACTGAGCTTGTTACATATATAACTAATACGAGTACCAGTGAGAGACTTGGTGAAAATATCAGCAAGCTGATCATTCGACTTTACAAATTTTGTAGCAATATCTATCGAGAGTATCTTTTCTCTAACAAAGTGACAGTCAATCTCAATGTGTTTAGTTCTCTCATGGAACGCTGGATTTGACGCAATATGAAGAGCTGCTTGATTATCACACACAAGTCCCATCTGACTAATCTCGCCAAATTTCAACTCCTTGAGCAACTGTTTGATTCAAATTAGGTCACACGTCGCCATAGCCATCGCTCGATATTCTGCTTCTGCACTAGACCGAGCAACCACATTCTGTTTCTTGCTCTTCCAAGACACCAAATTTCCTCCTACTAAGACACAATATCCAGACGTAGAACGTCTATCAGAAGGTGATCCTACCCAATCAGCATCTGAGTATCCAACAATCTGCTCATGGTCTCGATCCTCAAACAATAAGCCTTTGCCTGGAGCTGATTTTATATACCGAAGAATGCGGACAACTGCATCCCAATGACTATCACAGGGAGAATCCATAAACTGACTCACAACACTCAGAAGAAAGGAAATGTCAAGTCTAGTCACTATGAGGTAATTTAATTTACCAACCAACCGCCTATATCTTGCAGGATCCCTAAGAGGCTCTCCCTGTCCTGGCAGAAGTTTAGAATTCGGATCCATCGGAGTGTCAACAGGTCTACAACCTGTCATTCCTGTCTCCTCAAGAATATCTAAGGCATACTTCTGTTGTGAGATCAAAATACCTGAGCTAGACTGAGCGACCTCAATACCCAGAAAATACTTTAATCTGCCCAGATCCTTAGTCTGAAAGTGCTGAAAAAGATGTTGCTTCAACTTACTAATACCATCATGATCATTGTCGGTAATAACAATATCGTCAACATAAACGACCAGATAAATACAGAGATTTGAAGCAGAATGTCGATAAAATACAGAGTGATGACCTTCACTACGAGTCATGCCAAACTCCTGAATAATTGTGTTGAACTTACCAAACCATCTCGAGCGTGCTTTAGACCATAAAGGGACCGGCGCAACCGACATACAAGGCCACTAGACTCCCGCTGAGCAACAAAACCAGGTGGTTGCTCCATATAAACCTCATCCTCAAGGTCACCATGAAGAAAAACATTCTTAATGTCCAACTGATAGAGAGGCCAATGGCGAACAACAGCCATGGACAGAAAAAGGCGGATTGATGCTATTTTAGCCACGGGAGAGAAAGTATCACTGTAATCGAGTCCAAATATCTGAGTATACCCTTTGGCAACAAGACGAGCCTTAAGTCGATCAACCTGGCCATCTGGACCAACTTTGACTGCATACACCTAACGACAACCAACAATCGACTTACCCGAAGGAAGAGGAACAAGCTCCCAAGTGCCACTCGTATGTAAAGCAGACATCTCGTCAATCATAGCATGTCTCCATCCGGGATGAGACAGTGCTTCACCTGTAGACTTAGGGATGGCAACAGAAGACAAAGATGACACAAATGCACAATGGGATGATAACAGACGATGGTAACTTAAACCGACATAATGAGGATTAGGATTAAGTGTGGACCGTATACCTTTTCGTAGTGCAATCGGTTGATCAAGAGGAGACAAGTCCGCAGTATTAGCAGGGTCAGGTGCACGATGTGAATCAGTTGGGCCTGATGCTGGGCGCGGACGACGATGATAAATCAGGAGTGGTGGAGCTGTAGAAGGTTGAACTGGACTCGGTGGTGGCACTGGAGCTATAGGTGGTGAAGTTGCAACCGGAATTGTAGGTGGTGGAGCTATGGAGGAAGATGAATGGGAGATAGTGACTGAATCTCCAAAGGAAGGAACTGGTAGCACCTCAGAAATATCTAAGTGATTAATTGGACCTGTGAAGTATGATTGAGTTTCAAATAAGGTAACATCAGCAGACATAAGAAATCGCTGAAGATCAGGAGAGTAACATCGATATCCCTTTTGCGTTCTCGAGTAACCCAGAAATATGCACTTAAGAGCACGAGGAGCTAACTTATCTTTTCCTCTAGTAAGGTCATGAACAAAACATGTACTCCCAAAGACACGGGGTGGAAGAGAGAACAAAGGTAAGTGGGGAAATAAGACAGAGAATGGAACTTGATTCTAGATAGCTGAAGATGGCATACGATTAATAAGATAACAAGATGTAAGAACTGCATCCCCCCCAAAAACGCAGCGGAACATGAGATTGTATGAGTAGGGTACGAGCAGTTTCAATAAGATGTCTATTCTTTCTTTTAGCTACCCCATTTTGTTGGGATGTGTACGGACAAGATGTTTGATGAATAATCCCATGGGAGTTCATAAACTGTTACAATGGGGAAGACAAATACTCTAGGGCATTATCACTATGAAATGTGCGGATAGAAACCCCAAATTCAAAATGGAATTATAGGAAAGAAAGAATAAAAACAAAATTGATTTTGAATTTCAGTGTGGAAGGTCTGGAAAATAGAGAACAACTCAGATCGATTTTTCATCAAAAATATCCAAGTGCACCTGGAATAATCATCAATGAAACTGACAAAGTAGCGGAATCCTAGGGTAGAACTGACCCGGCTAGGACCCCAAACATCTGAATGGACTAAAGAAAAAGGTGAATGTGCTCGATTATCAAGACGCCGCGGGAAATGGGAGCGGGTATGCTTACCGAGATGACATGACTCACACTCTAGAGTGGACAAGTGAGATAAGCCAGGTACCATTTTCTGAAGTTTTGACAAACTGGGATGTCCCAACCGTTTATGTAATAAATCCGGTGAATCAGTAACGGGACAAGTTATTGAAGGAAGACATAATGCGAGTCCATGTGATTTTGCAAGGATAAGGTAATAAAGTCCATCCGATTCACGTCCAGTACCAATAATCCGCCCTGTACGCTGCGTTCCTGTATAAAAACAAGGTCATCAAGAAATAAAACAGCAGATTTAAGTGATTTGGCTAAGAGACTAACGGCTATGAGATTAAAAGGACTACCAGGAATATAAAGAACTGAGTCTAAAGGTAAGGAAGGAAGTGGACTTGCTTGGCCTATTGCAGTTGCCATGGCTTGAGACCCATTAGCCATTGTGACTGTTGGAAGAGATTGAGAATATGAAATACTAGTGAAAAGAGATTTGTTACCAGAAATATGATCAGATGCACCTAAATCAATGGCCCAAGACTCGGAAGTTTAAGATTGGGAGACACAAGTCATGCTACTATCTGTTGGAACAACGAAAGCTAATCCTGAAGATGTCTGTTTATGTGCGTTGTACTGAAGGAACTCAATATAATCCGGTAAAGAAACCATCTGGAATGGATTCAATTCATTGGATCCAACGGATTGCAAGTTTAAGGCTTCAGGTACAAATGCCATCATAATGTTTCACCAGGAAAAAGAAGATTTTTTTTTCTTCTGAAAATTACTATTCAAGCCGGAAAATCACTAAACGCCGGAAAAATATAAAAGTGGTCGGAATTTGATTTAAGTTGGATGGGTAGGCTCGGAATTGTAAGGGGAACAAGCTGTCCTGAAGAGGCGTCGCCAAAAAATGGCCGGAAAGTGCTGTACGCCCCGGCGCGTGAGCTTCTGGTGGCGCGTGGGAGCGCGTGAGGAGGTTGCTGCCGGTGATTTTTACTGGGGTTTGGTCGCCGGACAGTGACTCTTGTGGTAGTGTTGGATTTTGTACAACACTGATAGAAACAAGGCAGACGCAAAAAGCTTTGAAAAAGTTGCCGGAAAAAGGCTTCCGGTGACTGATTTTTCTTCCCGGAATCGCTGGAGTTTATGCACAGCGATAAATCTCTCACGATTGCTCTGATACCATGTGAGAATGCACGGGAGAAAAATATATTATTGAGTAAAAATTGACAATGATACAATGAGCCCTATTATATATGTAATACATGTCCTACTCCTAATACATATGGGATTAGGGTTATTTACTACTATTTACTATCAAACTAACAAAAAGCATTAAAACCTCATGAAATTCTATAAATTGCATTCTGTATTTCTGTTTGTGTTATGTTTTTTAAGTATCAATTTGACTATCAGCTCTCTGTAGCTGCAAATATCTTATTAAAAAACAAGGTAAAATATTATCAGAGTAGAGTAGAAAAAATCATATAGCAATACTGTTCAAGGATCTAACTTTAAATAACATTCACTTATTTACTTCCCTTGTCCTTTAAATTAATTTGCCAATATGATTGTCTCACTGTATCGTGGAATGTGGCCTTTATCAAACTAAATTTTATGTTTATGGAAACAATCAGTAACTCACTGTTACTTCTGTAGGTTTTGTGTTCTGAAAAGGAACTTGTTAGAACTTTGTATTTGTAAAACAATTCTGGAAATAATAAAATAAATAAACAGAAATGTAAACGCAATGGAAAGTTAATCCGAGCCCACTGAATTCACAGTGTTCCCTTAAGGAATTTAATCCCCTCCTAGTACCCAAGGTTATGGATTATTTCCTCCCAGGATAGAATGAATTTCACACTGGTGTAGTGGTACTTCAAACCCCAGTGTTTCAGCGAACTCAAAGTTCGGTAGCAAATCACACTTACTTGCTTTCTTTGAAGATGAAAGTATGCAGAAAGAAGGAGGAGAACT
>ML287666.1:425-11815 GCA_005239495.1 Nicotiana undulata | reverse complement strand
TATGCACGAGGGGACATTCTGTGCCGCGTGTTATTATATATGCACGAGGGGACATTCCGTGCCAAGTGTTATTTATATATGCACGAGGGGACATTCCGTGCTGAGTGTAATTTATATATGCACGAGGGGACATTCCGTGCCGAGCGTTATTTATATATATGCACGAGGGGACATTCCGTGCCGAGTGTTATTATATATGCACGAGGGGACATTCTGTGCCGAGTGATTGTGAGGTTATGCACGAGGGGACATTCCGTGCCGAGTGATTGTGAGGTTATGCACAAGGGGACATGCCATGCCTTTTTCTGTTCATTATCTGTTGAGAAGATAAATTCCTGCCTTTATTTCTTTTACATATCAATTGCTGCCCTGTTCTACCGTGCTAGCAATTGTTGTCCCTTTTACCCCTAGTATGTCCTCTATCTGTCTTACTTGCTTATTTCTGTTGCCATCTTTCCTATTATTATATAAAATTGTACAGGTACATATGTTGTTGTTGGTCCTAGCCTCGTCACTACTTCGCCGAGGTTAGGCTCGACACTTACTCAGTACATGGGGTCGGTTGTACTGATGCTACACCTGCACTTCTTTATGTTGTGCAGACTACGCAGCCAGACCCGGTGATCACTGACGGTCAGAGCTTCACTCAGCGCATTCAGGGACATAAAGGTAGACCCTCAGACGTTCGTGGGCCTTGACGTCACCTTCTACTATTCACTTTCAGCTCTGTCTTACTTTGTATTTCAAAGACAGTCCTATGTACTTATTTTCAGACCTTTTGTTTGTAGTAATCTCTTAGACAGTTCGTGAGTATGTGACACCAGTTCTGGGATTTGTATATGGGTTTTATTTCGAAAGTGCTATGTTGTATTTTGGTTATTTTGTTAAATTTCAGTGTGGGCCATCTATGCCTTAGTCATCTTGTTCGTTTTAGCTGTTATTGAGTTTTATTTAGTTCAAACGTTGGCTTGTCTAGCGGGTTCAACGTTAGACGCAGTCATGGCCCGAAGGTGGGATTTCGGGTCGTGACAATAGTATTACATAGTCTATAGTCAAGGGAAGGAAAGGATGAGAGGTGCCAGGCCTGGAGGCAAAAAAGAGTATAGGCCATAAAGTCATATTATTATTTCAAGAAATAAGTTCGTGATTACAAGAAGGAAAAGTTAGACCCTAGAGTAATAGGAATCTGTATGGATTGGTGAACAAGATAAACTAAACATGAATTAGGGATTGAGTTATTTGGTAATGGTCGGCATCATGAGAATTTCAGATTGCGTTCCAGCGTTAATAGAATGGACAACAGAAGAACAGACACTTTAAAAGTCCTATAGCAGGATATCTAGGTAAACACAAAGCAGAATATATGTAGTATTTTATTAAAGCGAGGTAGTGGAGACCTAATCAGTTTGCCTACTGATTTTAGGGCTTGCTGAATCTGGACAGTTCACAAACAGTTAAACAAAACACTGTTTTACAATTGCACGATTTTTGTTGTCCTATAGGCTTGCCTAGGCGTGGATCAGAGATGTCCTATAAACATGATTTCTAATGGTTAATCAGAGTCGTAATAAACCAATAAATGATTTTTAAGCAGGCAAATTGGTCCATTATGTCCTATAGGCATGTTGTCTAGGTGCTAAAAACAATCACAAACGTTACAGAACTGATTTTATATACTTATCTCTATAAGCATGATATCTAAGTGTTAGGGCTGCTTTTATACTTATTCTTATAGACATGGTTGGTACTGAAGAAACTGATTTTATACGATCTAGATATAGGTGTGGTATTTAGGCGAGCGCAATAAAAGTCCTAAAACATGGTTTCTAATGCATATAGGAGAATTTACGAACATGATTATTAAGGCATGATTAATAACAAACTAGAGACAGGCTTTCTAAGCAGGCGTGAGTATGCAGAACTTTAGAAACTGAAGTTTAGAACAAATAGTGAAATGAGTCCTATAACATGATTTCTAATGCACATAAAAATCCTATAGGCATGGTTTCTAATACATGTAGATAATCATAATACTCCTAAGAGCAGGATTTCTGCCCGATTTCCCCACAAAATATATATAAGTCCCTCCCATTTTACTAATATCCCTAATATCTGTTTTACAAGAATTATTATTACAGGCCAAATGATAAATGAATTACAGAAATGAAATTGCTACACTATAGGGAGTCTGGATAGGCCCAAAAAATAAAACCTGGACGACCAGGCCTTCAACCAAGTCCAAATTGCCAATATCTCATAGTGTCCAAGAGGGTATCCTGGTGCGTCAAAGTTCCCAAGGGCCTCAGGGACCCCGGGCAATGCTCACACCAAGACCCTTTTAAAGAGAAACAGTTTTTGTGCAGTGCGGAAGGGCCAGCCCCAGTGTGTCAGAGTACGGAGGAGTCTCATGGGCTCCTAAGCATTGCTCACACTAGAGGGGCAGGATCCTAGATACTCTAAGAGTAGGAGTGGATGATAGTTCTTGAAAGAGTAGAAATAGTTTTAATAAGTAGTTCAGAAGTGAAAACAGTTCAGAAGTGAAAACAGTTTAGAGGTTAAAACAGTTCAGATGTGAAAGCAGTTAGAAGTGAAAATAGTTTTAGAAACATTATGAAAAAAACAAAGGTTCAGCAAACAAACAGCAAGTAGAAACACAGTCAAAGTTTCAAAACAAAGATTCACATTTCCCAGGTTTAGCTTAGTTCACTAGTTAACACTAGGTGAGCATATAGCATGCTGAGAACAAACAACTACACAGAGAATGGAGCATGGGTAAGGCACATAGGAATCCTGAATCAGGAACACATAAAACAAGGTGAGAGTGAAAGCATATTGATTAACAGGGACATAGAGAAGGCAAGTGTAAAGACCCGTAAAATTTCTTGCTTAAAATAATGGCCGAACGAGTCCCCGAGTTGCTTTTACTGTGGAAACTCCTAAAACAGACCTAATTTGAACAGAAAGTACCCCGGTAACTAAGGAATTAAATTTTACAGAAATTGGGTGTTATGCGATCACATAACGTGTATGCGGACCGCATAGTGGTCGCATACACAGGCAGATCACTGCCCAACTGAAGGACAACTATGCGGTCCAATCTGCGGCCGCATTTTGGTTCTGCGGATCGCATAGCTGTCGCATTTTTGCCTTTGAGTTTTGGGGAGGGGTGTTATGCGACGCACTATGCGATCGCATAACGAGTATGCGGACCGCATAGTGGTCGCATACCTGGGCAGATTGTTTTCACTTTTTGGCCCACCTGAGGGCCCTTCTGCGGTCCAATATGCGGACCACATGTCAGGAATGCGATCGCATTCCTGATCGCATATTCGACACGGTCTTTTAATTTTCTAAATTTTTATACCCGACCCTAGTTTCATTTAACCCCTGCCCCCTTTCATTTTAACTGGTTTCTAAACAAAATAGAGAGAAGTGAGAGTGGGTTCTAGGGAGAGAAGTCCTCATCTTCCCCAAATTGGTCCTCCATCTCTACCCAGGCTTGGAAGTTTATCGAGTAGTCGTCATCTTCTTCATCATAAGAGGTAAGTCTTCACCCTATTTTTCTCAAATTCTAGGAATTTAACTAAGAATAAAACACACATAGGTTGGTTCTTGAGGATGAAAAGTTGGGACCTTGCATGCATGTGAATAATCTTCCATAACCTAGTAAAGGGAAGCAAGTAGAGTAATCTTTCACTAAAAAGGGGTTTAGTTAAGCTAAGGGATCACATAGTGTTTGATAAAATGCTCAGATGAATTCGAGACTCCTAATTCTAAGGTAAATATGTCGCATTGTGAACTAGATTGACGGTGCTAGACGATTCGGTGAATTGCGATAGAAATTAAAAAGGGGAAACTCGACTCCAGGTATGTATTGCTAACTTCAATCTTTGTAAAATCTCTTTGTGGTGTCCGAGCATACGGTACGTGTATTGGTGTGAATGTGTGCAACTGGTTGTTCGAATTGTGTTGAAGCGTGAAGTGTATTCCTTGTCTGTCTTTAGTTGATCACCACACTACTATGCTATGTGAAATGATGCTAGTAGGATAATGAATCCAAGAGTATGAATGTATATGCTAAAGGCTGTGTAACAAGTAATAAAAAGGAGTTGTGGTGTGATGTAATTGAATAAAAAGGATGTGGCAATATCGTATATGATTCACTGTTTGGTAAGGTTTGTTGTGGCACGATTTTCGTTTTATACGTATTGTGGGTTGTAAAGAAGCTGTATTCGTATTGCTGAAATTTTCTGTGATTGAATTGTGAATTGTCATTGTTGATATGAGATATAATTATTTGGTGGGATCGGATTGCACGCCGCAACAGGAGGGATAAGGGTGATATGTGAGAAGTGATAAGGTTGTGATGTGATTGTCCGGTGGGATCGGGTTGCACGTCGCAACAGAAACATAACAAATGATTGTGATTGTCCGGTGGGATCGCGTTGCACGCTGCAACAGAAACATAATAAACTATTGTGATTGATAGGTGGGATCGGGTTGCGCTCCGCAACAGAAGAAATAAGGGTGAAATGTTTAGAAGGGCCAAGGGTGGAATTGCGATTGTAATTGTGATGAAGTGAAAATCGTGGAACTTCTATTGTGTTTCTTTCTATATCTTGTGCAGTGATTGTGTGACTCTCTGTCTGTCTCTTGCCTGTGCATTGTTGAGTTTACTTAGAGTAAAGTTTGTTCATACATACCAGTACAATTCAAATGTACTGACGTCCCTTTTGCCGGGGGCGCTACATTCTTGTGATGATTGTAGGTGGTTCTATAGCAGGTACTCCAGCCCACCGACAGTAGTGCCTCCTTTACGTCCTATCAGCTGTTTTGGTGAGCCCCTCTCCTATCGGGGCCTTGTGTGGTTCATGCCACCTCTTCTTCCGGATTTTTGTTTTGGTATTTGTGTAAGGTATAGCAGGAGCGTTGTTACCGGCAAGTATTATATAACTTTTTCTTACTCTTAGAGGCTCCGTAGACAGGAAATGTGGGTTATGTACATATGTATTTTGGGTAGTATGACTTGTAGACCATGTAAAGTAAAACTGTGTGTTATGTATATTTTGTAAGTATTGTACCACATGTTGGTAATGACAGAAATCTATGATTTAATTTCAGATTGTAAGAATGTGTCTAAATTATAATTGAATAATGTGCATTGGAATCTCGGGATAATATGTGGGATGGAAAAAGGAATCCAGGTCCGCTTGACTGGGGCTACCCGGTCGAGTGCCGGTCGTGTCCCTCGGTTTTGGGGCGTGACAAACTTGGTATCAGAGCCTAAGGTTTTAAAAGAGTCCTAGGATGTCTCGGAGCCGTGTCTAGTAGAGCCCTTCTTATCGGTGTGTTTTCGACCACATCTATAATTAGGGGGATACACGGACATTTAGGAAATTACTCTTTTCGTTGTTATTCTATATATTGCGGTGAGGTGGAAAGTGAAAATGTCCTTGTCTAATTCGTGGTTTGTTCCGAAATTTTCAGTAATGGCACCAAAGAAGAGAGCTCGACTCGGCCTTGAGGACAATGCCACCCCAAGTGTGGCTGTGAATCATGTATCTGGTAGTGCAGGTCAGAGTGACTCCCCGGCCTTGAATCTGCCGGATCCTTCTATTCCGGATCAAAGCATTCGTGTTCCTTCGGCGGCGGAGGGTGCTGCAATCCCTCCCGTTGATATTCCTTATCCCTCTACGATTCCAGCTTCCGGTCCCGGTACATCCGAGGGGGCCTCAGAGGAGCTATTCATATGTTAACTCAGTTGGTGACCGCTCAGGCCCAAAGATCTCATGCTACCCCTGCGTCCTCCAGCAGACAGGGAGATTCCGCCGGCTCCAGAGTCAACCAGTTTCTGTGGTTGGCCCCTCCAGAGTTCTCAGGTACGGATCCAGAGGCCGATCCACAGGATTTTCTTGATGAGATGTACAAGACCCTTCGGGTGATGAAGGCTACAGGGACAGAGGGGGTTGAGTTAGCTTCGTACAGGCTGAGGGGAGCAGCATATTCCTGGTTCGAGATGTGGGAGGGTTCCCGTGGGGAGGGATGTCCTCCGGCTAGATGGGGCGAGTTCATGGATGCGTTCATGGATCACTTTTTGCCTGCCGAGACTATGGCAGCCCGTGCTACTGAGTTTGAAGTCCTCAAGCAGAGCAGTATGAGTGTTTGGGAGTACCACATGGAGTTTGTAAGGTTGTCCAAGTATGCTCCCCAGTTAGTGTCGACCATGGATGCTCGAGTTCGATGATTTGTTCAGGGTCTCAGTCCTTTGGTTGTGAATGAGGCTGCTACAGCGGCTTTGCACTCGAACATGAATTATGGTAAGATTTTGGGATTCGCCCAGGCTACGGAGGCTAGAAAGTCGAAGATACGGGCAGATAGGGAGAGTAGCAGCAGAGCCCGATCGGTGGGTCACTCAGGAGCAGAGTTTCAGGGGGAAGACCAGTTCAGGGGAGAGGGCCATCCCAGTCTTATGCACAGTCCTCAGCCAGTGCACCGCCATCCGTGCACCGTTATCAACCGAATAGTCAGTGGAGACTAGGATCCGACAGCAGGAGGCCCCATCAGTCAGGTCGTCCCGGAGGAAGGTTCCGGCAGCAAGGGAGGGCTTTGTGCCCTCAGTGCGGAGGGTTCCATACTGAGGCCTGTTATTTGGATCGCCCAATATGCTATCGGTGTAGGGTGAGGGGTCATCTTCAGCGGGATTGTCGTGTGCCCAGCCAGGGCATGGGTAGGGGGTTTGCCTNTATGCTTTGAGTGGTCACAAGAACGCGGAGGCTTCTCCAGATGTTGTCACAGGTATTCTGAATGTTCAAGCACTTGATTGCTATGCTCTTATTGATCCTGGGTCATCCTTGTCCTATGTTACCCCGTTTATTGCTTCAAGTTTTGGGATAGAACCCGAACAGCTTCATGAGTTGTTCTTTGTATCGACTCCGGTTGGTGATTCTATTACAGCACCGCGAGTCTATAAGAATTGTGTTGTCATGGTATGTGGTCGGGTTACCACGGCCGATCTTATTGAGCTTGAGATGGTATATTTTGATATTATTATGGGAATGGACTGGCTTTATTCGTGCTTTGCTAAGCTCGACTGCCGAACGAGAGTCATGAGACTCGGGTTTCCTAATGAGCCGGTTATTGAGTGGAAGGGGAATGATGTGGTGCCGAAAGGTAGGTTTATCTTCTGCCTTAAGGCCTCGAAGATGATTAATAAGGGGTGTATCGATCATTTGGTCCGGGTCGCGGACACCGCTTCAGAAGTGTCGGCCCCCGAGTCTGTGCGAGTCGTGAATGAGTTTCTTGAAGTATTTCCGGACGAGCTTCCAGGGATTTTGCCAGATAGAGAGATCGATTTTGGAATTGATGTACTACCAGATACGCAGCCAATATTTATTCCACCATACAGAATGTGATGACCCAAAAGGTCATCCTGAGTAATTCTAGTTAAATTTGTGTTTCGAGGCCTTGAAAGACTCCGTTAATCTCACCTCGGTATGCGTGCGCATCCCGAGTAGGCAGCCGGGAAACTTCCATGTAAAAATTTGATAAAAATGGGATTTTTGAATTGAATAATTAAATAAAGTTGACTTTGATCAACATTTTTGGTAAACGGATCCGGACCCGTGATGTGACGGTCCTGGAGGGTCTGTAGGAAAATATGGGACTTGGGCGTATGCCCGGAATCGAATTCCGAGGCCCCAAGCCCGAGAAATGAATTTTTAAAGAAAATTGTTTTCTGAAAATATTAAAGGAATGTGAAAGTGAATAATTATGTGAAAACCTTGTTACCGGGCCCGTGTTATGGTTTTGGAGCCCGGAACAGGTTTATTATATGTTGTTTGCCCTATCTGTGAGAGTTGGTGTAANGGTTTCTAAAGAATTTGAAATGTGGCTTGAGAGGTGATTTTATGTTCCCGAGGTCCGAATGAAATTCCGAGACCGGGAATATTGTGTCGTTTATAACTTATCTGCAAAATTTGAAGTCATTCCGAGTGGTTTAGGCCGGTTCGGCGCGTTAAAGTGAATTCTAGAATTTCAAAGTTCTTAAGTTTTGAATTAAGGGGTTTTGGAGAGTGATTTTTAATTTTAGCGGTGTATTGAGTGTTCCGTGAGTTCGAGCAAGTCCGTTTAATGATTTGGGACTTGTTGGAATTTTTGGACGGGGGCTCGGGTGGGCCCAGGTGCCTCCCGAACCCCGTGCGAGGCCAAAAACCAGCAAAAACCACTGTTGGTGCACAGCAGCTGGTGTGACCGCAAGTGCGGTTGCCCAGCCGCAGGTGCGGGACTGCCCCTGCGGTCCCAGCCTCGCAGACCCAGCCCCCTTGCCCAAGTCCGCAGGCGCGAGACCGCAGTCGCGGTCCAAGCCATCGCAGGCGCGACCCTTTCCGCAGGAGCGACCAGATTTCCACAGGAGCGGGACCACTGGTGCAGCTCCCAACCCCGCAGGTGCGAGCCTAGGGTCCCAGGCCCTTTTCCTCAATTGCGATCCTTTTCTCGCAGGTGCGAGACCGCACCTGCGGTCCTATGGTCACAGGTGCGGAAACCTCTGTTGGCAGCCCACTTAAATACTCCAAAATTTCGGGTTTTCCTCATTCCTTCCATCTTCAAACTCCATTAGAGAGCATCCAAGCTTGGGGCATCACCTTCCACGACCACCCACTGTAAGAGGTAAGTAAAACCCCATAAAACTTCTAATTTTAACAATAATTCCTAGCTTAATTCACTAATAAACCACCTAAAATCATTGAATTAGGTAGTAAACTTTAGGGTTCTTAGGAATTTCGTGATTTTCCATGTTAGGCCATAAATTCTTGAATAAATTACATAACTTCGATCCTTAGACTCCGGGTAATTGATTCCTTCATGAATTTTCGAAAATCTAAACGTGTGGGCCCGGGGTCGAATTTTAGTATTCTTGGAAGAATAGTAGGAAATGCATAACTTGGCTTAGAAATTGATTTATTGAGTACTTATTGATGTACTTGGGTTGATTATGTCTAGATAATACCGTTCCGGAGTCGGGTTCTAAAGGAAAGGCTGTGATCGAGGCTTGACTTGCAATTTTGGAGCCGAGGTAAGTGTTTGGCTTAACCTCAGCTTGAGGGATTAGGTATAGAGTCTTATTTGTTATGTGCAACTCATGTCCAACGTATAGGCGTGGTGACGAGTGGCTATGCGTTGCGGTAAAGTATGCCCGTGAGTCAATTGTGATGAGATTTTGCTATGTTCCTAATATTCACCGTACTATGATTAAATTATGAATTAAAAGTGATACTTGATGTTGTTTCATGACGTGGAGAGTTATAGAGTTATTTGTTCCAGTTGAGGCTTACACTGTTGAGATTGTATTTCTGATGCGAGGTTGGTTATAGCTGAGACCCTTTTCGGGCATTTGTTGATATTGTAATTGATGAATTCTTCTTGCTGGGACAAGGGAATTGTATTGAATATTTCAATGCACTCGAAACTTCGTATTCTTGACTTTAACATTATTGTTGCCTTGTATTTTTATTATTCGTCGCACGAGGGGACATTTCGTGCCGAGTGATTGTGAGGCTATGCACGAGGGAACATTCTGTGCCGAGTGTTATTATATATGCACGAGGGGACATTCCGTGCCGAGTGACTGTGAGGTTATGCGCGAGGGGACATTCCGTACTGAGTGTTATTATTTATGCACGAGGGGACATTCCGTGCCGAGTGACTGTGAGGTTATGCACGAGGGGACATGCCGTGCCTTTCCTGTTCATTATATGTTTGAGAAGCTATATTTCTGCCTTGCCTTTACGTTGCATTTATTACCTTGTACTGCTGTGTTGGCACACTGTTACCCTATCTCCCCAGCATGTTCTCCCCGTATCTGTGGCACTTGCTATTTCCGTTGCCATTTTTCCTGTTATTATATAAAATTGCACAGGTAAACATGTAGTGTTGGTCCTAGCCTCGTCACTACTTCGCCGAGGTTAGGCTCGACACTTACTCAGTACATGGGGTCGGTTGTACTGATGCTACACCTGCACTTCTTTATGTTGTGCAGACTACGCAGCCGGACCCGGAGATCACTGACGATCGGAGCATCTCATTCAGTCACACAGGAGACTCGAGGTAGACCCGCAGACGTTCGTGGGCCTTGACGTCACCTTCTACTTTCCACTTTCAGCTCTGTCTTACTTTGTATTTCAAAGACAGTCTTATGTATTTATTTCAGACCTTTTGTTTGTAGTAATCTCTTAGATAGTCCGTGAGTATGTGACACCAGTTCTGGGATTTGTTTATGGGTTTCATTTCGAAAGTGCTATGTCGTATTTTAGTTATCTTGTTCATATTTGTTATTAATGAGTTTTATTCAGTTCAAATGTTGGCTTGTCTAGCGGGTTCAACGTTAGACGCAGTCATGGCCCGAAGGTGGGATTTCGGGTCGTGACAAGTTGGTATCAGAGCCCTAGGTTGCTTAGGTCTCACAACTCACGGACAAACTTGGTAGAGTCTGAGGGATCGGTACGGAGACGTCTGTATTTATCCCCCAGAGGCTGCAAAGTAGGAATAAATTCACATCTTTCATTCTATGTCGTGCCAATTGGATTCTGAATGCTAATTGAGTCTCTATTTTACTCACTCGCAGATGGCGAGGATGCGTGCTTCCTCATCGACCGACCAGCAACCTGATCCTCCTACCACATCTCCTACGAGGGGCCGAGGCCGAGGCCGTGCTAGAGGCCGAGGTAGAGTTAGGGCAGCAGCTTCAGTAGAGGACCCACAGGTAGACTTTGCCGGTGAGGTTCCTACTCCGATAGTCCCAGTTGGACCGACTCAGGTCCCAGAGGGGTTCATTGCCACCCCAGTACTTCAGGACGCTCTAGTCCGCTTAGTGGGACTCATGGAGAGTGTGGCTCAGGCTGGTCTTCTTCCTACTGCACCATCTGGATCTCAGGCTGGGGGAGGGACCCAGACTCCTGCTATTCACACGCCAGAGCAGTTTTCCACTCAGTTCCAGACTCCGGCACCTCAGACGGCTGGAGTAGTTCAGTCAGGTATTATGGCACCAGCAGCTGAGGGAGCAGCCATGTCCGCAGATGCTCTGTGGAGATTGGATCGGTTCACCAAGTTATTTACTACCACATTTACTGGTGCACCATCAGAGGTTAGACAGCTGTTATGAGGTTCTTCGGAACATGGGCATTGTGGAGCCCAATAGAGTTGATTTTGCTACATTTCGTCTTTCTAGCACCGCCAAGACTTGGTGGAGAGATTACTGATTGACCAGACCATCTGGGTCTGCGCCTTTGACTTGGGGTCAGTTCTCCATTGTTGCTAGGAAAGTTCCTTCCAGTTACCCAGAGAGAGGATCTTCGGAGGCAGTTTGAGCGTCTACAGCAGGGCTCCATGTCCGT
>ML287665.1:0-18944 GCA_005239495.1 Nicotiana undulata | reverse complement strand
CATCATCCATAGTAAACTCGATCGTTGGTTCGCCATGCTCGACTATCACAGGAAACAACTCGATTTTGGACGTAGTTGCGGCAGATTGTCTTGAACGTAACTCGGCAGCATATGACTGCTTTGTATTATTGTTTGTGATTGTTTCTTTGGCATTTTGAATTAACTCTCCCACAGCCAAAGGCTGGGGAGAGATAGCAACATCCATGGATGCCCTAAGCCTTCATAAGATCGCAAAACAGAGAGGAGAGCTAGAGAGCGTTTTTTTAGATTTGCCAATATTGGCATTAGTTAGTTAATTTCAGCAGCAGGTTTACTGCTTCAGTGTCTCATTTGACCCTATTTATCACTTAGAAATCCTGCTTCTAGGCTAAGTAACAACATTAACACAAACAGTTGCTTCTGCACATTTTTGAAGTCATGCCTAACAATGTTGTAACTTTCTATGCATTTAAAATCATACTTTAGGGAGTTCTACATATCCTGAAACCGTGCTTGCATTTCAAAATCCTGCTTTAGGAATTTAGCACATAAATCATTCTGCATTTTGTATGATCATACTAGATACCCTGTTTTAGGATCTCATCTGCATTCGCTCAGTCACACCTAGTTAAATTACTGAACCATGAAAAAAGGTATAAAACAGCCTCACATTCGATTTACCCTGTTTAAGTAAAATTAGTCATAATCTCTGTATATGCTGCAACACCTAGAATTGCATGCTATAGGTGTAAAAAAATTTAAACTACATTAATGATACTGGTAACTATTGTGCATTATCTCCACGCCTAAGCAAGCCTTAGGTAATCAACCTTTAAAAAAACTAGAAACTGCCTCTCTTGTTGTTTACTGCTTAATGCTTAACAGGCTTAAAACCAGTAGGCAAACCGATTAGGGCCCTGCTTCTGAAGTTATAAATTAATTTCTGCATATCTCTTGTGTTCTGATACTCACTCTCCATAAGGCCCACTAAACGGACCAAAGCATCCTGAAGAACTAGGGTAGCAATAAACCCCTCGGGAACCTGAGCTGGTCCCACTGGGACAGTCTGAGTCGGAACCCCCTCATTAATCTCAATCTGGGGTTCCGCAGTTGTGGTTGCTGCCTGAGCAACGGGCTGAGTCCTGCCCCTGCCTCAGCCTCTGGCGTGGCCTCGGCCTCTGCCCCTAGTAGGAGCTGCTGCTGCTGGAGGTCCGGAATTCTGGTCAACAGAAGATGAAGCACATATTCTCGCCATTTGCGAGAGAATAGAAGAATCCAAATCAGTATTTGAGGTACAAGAATTCGCACGAAAGAATAGAAATAAAAATGGAGTTGTTTCCTAACTCAATAGCCTCTGAGAGATAAGTACAGACGTCTCTGTACCGATCCTTCAGACTCTACTAAGCTTGTTCGTGGATTGTGGGACCTAAGTAAACCTAGTGCTCTGATACCAACTTGTCACGACCCAAATTCCCAACCTTAGTGATCGTGATGGCGCCTAACACCACACTTGCTAGGCAAGCCAATGTTAGAAGTCGATTAACTAATTTTCCTTAATTAATTACTTCAGCATAAATAATCTAATTTAAATTAATTCCCAACAACCATAGAATAAAATAATAACAATGACCAATTAAATGAAACGAACCACGAACTAGTTATAATAATAACTCTAAGATTACCCCAAGGTCTGGTGTCACAATCCACAAACGACTAAAGAATACTACAAATAATGTCTGAAAGAAATAGTGTAACTGTTATGAATGATATAAAACGGTGTATGTAAATATAGGAGAAGACTCTCGGATATCTGCGAACGCCGGTAGATGTACCTCGTGTCTCCAAACGAATCGGGTAGTCATCCTGAAATCCTCTACTGTTGTATAGTACCTGGATCTGTGCAAAAGAGCACAGAGTGTAGTATCAGTACCACCGATCCCATGTACTGAGTAAGTGTCGAGCCTAACCTCTGCGAAGTAGTGACGAGGCTAAGTCGGGCTTCAACAATATAATCTTTAACAACAATAAATAATGAGCAAGAAAGAAATCTAAAAAAATAGATAATTAAGTGTTGCAATCAAATAAAATAAAATAACTCAGCTATAACCAATACTCAAATATTTCTTCAGAGTTCCAAACTCTAACTTTAAATAAAAATAATACTAAAATATTTAAAGAGTAGTAAAATGGACATTTAAGCTTTTCAAAATATTGATTCTCTTTTTCTTGGAAAAATCAGTAAAATATAAATGTAAATATCCTCCCTTATCACTCCTTGTTGCGGCGTGCAATCCGCTCCCACTTGTCCTCCCTTATTGCTCCTCCCTAAAATATCTCCCTTATTACTCCTATTGCGGCGTGCAACCCGATCCCACCTGTCCTCCCTTATCACTCCTTGTTGCGGCGTGCAACCCGCTCCCACCAGACATATCATATTAGTTTATTCAAAATTTCACAGATCAAGCCAAGCCTTTCACAATACTTTTGTTTCAACAATTATAAATAATAAACTGCATTTTTCTCATGACTTCATCAATAACCTCTCGACCATGAAATCAACAAGAATATCAAAATATATGTACATTTATTCCATAAGAACAATACCAAACCTCTCAGCCAAATTTATATCACGAGGGAACCAGCTCACACAACCAATACTCTTTCCAAACAGTCATAACAATAACTAACAAAATTTTAACAAGGCCAAATAGTCATAGAAACAATAATGAACATGTAACAGTTAAGACAATAACCAAATAAGTGGGGAACGGGAAAGAGGATCATGTTTAACAAACAATTTGGGTGGTGCATAGATACTCGTCACCACACCTATACACCACGCCCATGCAATTCACATAGCAACAAGTGGAGAGTCCTATTCCCTCAAGCTAAAGTTAGGCCAAACACTTACTTCAATTCTGCAGGCCACTCAATGCTCATCTATTGCTTTTCCTTTTGAATTCACCTCTAAGTTGCTCGAATCTTATCAAAATTAACTTAATATCATTAACTAATGCTAAAAGAACTAACTTTATTGAAAATATAATTTTTCCTAAGCTTTTCTCAAAAAAAGTGAAAACCCGACCTCGGGCGCGCTTGGTCTAAACTCGGGGTTCGGACCAAATTACGTTTACCCATTCACGAACTCAAATATGCAATTAGTTTTGAAATCCGAAATTTAGATTTTTACCATGAAAATTCTTTGTTTTTACTTTAAAAGTGATGCAAAATAGTAAGGAATTGAAAGAACAAAGTTGGGAATTGCTTACCTATGACTTGGGGATGAAGATTGTTGAAGAAAATCGTTTTTAGTGCTGAAAACCTCGAACTTTTGGTGAAGAAAGGGTTCTGCCCGGTTTTAATTCGGTATTTATAATAGCTGGGTTGGGGCTCTGTCCATCGCATTAAATGGGTTGTGATCGCACAGGGTATGGTGTACATGAGCAGTGTGTTCGTAGGGAGGGGTGTGCGTTCGCACAGGGTAGGGGAGGTTGGCTACTGCGATCGCGGGAAGAACTCTGCGGTCGCACAGTACAAATCTGGAGCCCCCCCTGAGCTTGCACTGTGCGATCGCGGATACCATGCGATCGCACAGTTGAAATTCTAGGCGCACCAGCAGTGAAAAACCAGCAGTTCATTTAAGGTGAAAAACACCCCGTGGCCTATCCGAAACTCACCCGAGCCCTCGGGGCTCTAAACAAATCATGCACGCAAGTCTAAAAATATCATACGGACTTGCTCGTGCGATAAAATCATAAAAATAACATGTAAATCTATGAATTAAACCTCAAAACTCATCATTTTCATCAAAAACTCTTAAAGTTCATAATTGCTCAACCGGATGCCCGAATCACGTCAAACGAACTCCGTTTTAAATTTCACAGTTAACCTCTAAATATCATAAAATAGATGTACCGGGCTCCGGAACCAAAATACGAGCCAGATACCAATAATTTCAAACAGTAATTCTTTTCTTTATTTCATAAATATTTCAGCAAAACAATTTCTTTCAAAAAATTATTTCTAAGGCTTGGGACCTCGGAATTTATTTTTGGGCATACTCCCAAGTCCCATATTTACTGCGGACCTCCCGAGATCGTCGGAACACGGATCCGGGTCCGTTTACTAAAAATGTTGACCAAAGTCAACTTTTATCATATTTAATTTCTAAAAATCACTATTTCTCATATTTTTACATAAAAGCTTTCCGGTTTTACGCCCGGACTGCGCACACAAATCGAGGTATTTTATTTTAGTCTTTGTATGGTTAGTTTGCATGGAAGGGAGTCGAATTTTATAAGATGACCCCTTGGGTCATCATCATCAATTGATTTATATGAAAAGGAAAATTTAGTAAATTATATGCTAGCGAAATTGACCTGCAAAGGTAATTATAAATTGATACCTGGTGTTTCATGTCTTTGTGATTACTACGACTGTTATTCTTGCCTAGTCTTCGTTTAATTGTATTATATTATTTTGTCCCTAGTAAGTATCACGTCGACCTCTCGTCACTACTTCTTAGAGATTAGACGGGATACTCACTGGGTACCTATTTGTTTATGTACTCATGATACGCTTCTGTACTTAATTGTACAGATTCTGAGGCAGGTGCATCTGTGTATTCATCCGGAGTTCGTCCTTGACCTATAGTTGGTGTGGACTTCTCGGTGAGCTGCTTTCCTTGACTTTTTCCCCTGTGGCAGTACACTGGAGTTCCTCTCTTTCTTTTGCTATGTCTGTTTATATTTTCATCAGACAGTAGGGAAGACTTGTATTTTCTTTTGAATATTCATTTCTATTAGATGCCCGTAGACTCGTGACGTCAGTTCCTGGCACACCCACGTAATGAACATTATATTCTTTTGGGTTGTAATTATTGGTGGTGACTAATATGGTTAAATTTTCTCTTTACGGTTATTTAAGTCATTTGTTTAATTCGTGTTTTAAGTTCTAAAATTTTACAAGTATTGAAAAATGTTTGATAAGTTAAAAAGGGATCACTAGAAAATTAAGGTTGGCTTGCCTGACATCGGAGTTGGGCGCCATCGCGACCTAAATTAGGATTTGAGTCGTGACAGAAGGGGTGTCACTGTCACGGAAAAATACATTGTGTAGTTAGATAAAAATAAATAAATTATATGTATATATTACCATTTAAAGAATTAAGCATACGAAAATTTGAACTCATTATATGAGGTTAGGAAAATTAGAAGTTGAGAAAATATATGTATTTTTATATGAATATTTTAATGAAATAATAGTGTGTGTATTAATTTTATATGATACCCCATAACCATGATAGCAAGTTATATAAAGTGTGTTAAAAGTGAGTAGTATTTTAAGTAAGTTGAGATAATCCTTAATTATGTGAATTATTGGGCAACGGTGGAATTAACTAGTTAACTAATAATTAGTGATTGAGTAATTAAAGTCAGGATAAGGAGCCAAAACGTGGCAGCACAATGAGTCTTCATCAAAGCCAGAGTGTGACTCTTATTTAAGGCTATTATTTCATGGAATTATGTGGCAAATAGATGAGAGTATGGAGCTTCTACAAGAAATTTTCATCTGTGCTAGCAACCAACGTGAGACCATTCTTGACATTCGAAATAAGCCATTTACTTCAACTCTGCACCAATTTCAAAGCAATAGAGCAAGGAAAGCAAACTCATCAACAAATTGCCGTACATGATCAAAACCATAGAAACCAAGATCCTATTATTCTATTAGGAGTTTCTGTTGTATTAGGGGTTTGAAGTGGGGATTGAAAGGAAATGGATAATAGGTTTCTATATTTTACAATTCCCTGGTTATGTCATCAAGTAGATAAGGCAAAGTTCCTTTGTTGAGTTTCAGCTTGTATTTATTTTGACTTGTTAGCACCAACAAGTCGATTAAACTCTTGTTGATTGTTTCTGCTCACAAGATTTTTGCACATGTTGGAAAGCTGTGCAACTTTGAGGTAGAAGTTAGAACAATTTACTACTACGGTTCATAATAGGTTGGCTGTTGTATATGTGACAACGTTGTCCCAATCAACGGTGTTAGAGGTATTATCAAGAGAATCATCTCGGCTATTCCTTCTTTCTTTTTGGCATGATTTATACGATACGAATGAAACGAGCAAATGCACAAACTCCATAAATTACTCTATTCGTAGAACTGCTAGATATGTGTATATTCTTATTCTCCTATAAGTCTTATTATTCTATCATATGTTCATGGGTCTAAAAAATACTTAAGTTGGTAGAGTTTATTTCACGGTATTAATCAGAGGCATAATGGTCTTATGACGTACCGAGAGATTTTATTAACGTATTTTATATGCATTCATGCATTTATACATGCACAATGACCCATGAGCAGATGGTGTTATATATATATATATATATGGAAAAGGTTATGGTGTTATATATGCATCACCAACTGATCAGCTGGTGTACGATGATGATTTTGCCCACAGTAGCTGAGATGATATGATGGGAGGCCCTCAGAGGCTTTATGTTGTTATGTACGTACAGACCTATGCATTACATGACATTTATATGCATATGCATGACATTATAAATATTTCATGATTTACAGAGCTATCCAGACTTACAGGGAGTCCTTTACTCCGTGTTTCTTCCATCTCCTTAATTAAATGGTGACTTACTGTTATGTTTCAGTTCCGCCTTACATACTCGGTACATTATTCATACTGACGTCCTTTTGTTGGGGACGTTGCATTCATGCCTGCAGGTATAGACAATTAGTTTGACGAACCCTCATAGTAGACGAGGTTAGCATTTAGGTAAGACTCCACCTCATTCAGAGTGCAGCCGTGTCTATACGTCATCGTGTCAGAGTTTTGCTACAGATTTATGGGTAGGCCGGTACCCTGTCCCATTTTATGTCAAACAATCTTAGAGGCTTTGAAGACACAGGTATATTATGTACAGTATGTCAGAGGCGTTGACGGCCCATATGTATTCATGTTTTTTGAAAGAAGGTTCGTTGATATAACATTTGCTCACTTACAATTGTACATTACGAGTTGTTGCCATGTTGATCCATGATAGTTACAAAAGGAATGAATGAGTTACAATAGTTTGCTCGGGCCAGTGCGGCACGGGGTGCTAGCCACGCCTCCCAAGGCTGGGGCATGATAGGGATTTCTCAATAACCCTTTTCTGGCTGGAGACATTCTTGGTCATGATGAGATATTCAAGATTATTCCCATCTATCGTCTCAATATAATATCCATTTCGGCCGATATCTTTAAAACTCTACAAGTTCCTCTTGGACTTGAAGGAGAACATTTCGGCGTATAAATAAGGACAAGTTGATATTTCCTTTTATTGCTTAACAAAAAGCTACTAACTTAATTTAACACATCAATATGATTGTCACTAACCATTTAGTGCTTGTGAAAGAGTGACCAACTTTAAGTTGTCATATCTTTCCTTTAAGTCATTCCACAAAATAAGTGGATCTTTGATTGTGAGATATTCTATTTTTAACCATTCGTCAATGATGGCGCAAGAAAATCAAGGTCTTAGCACAGTCTTGGGTAGATGCTTTATTTTTATCTTTAATGACGTCTCCTAGACCCATTGCATCTAAATGGATTTCAGCATCCAACACCCATGTCATATAGTTCTTGCCCGAAATTTCAAAGGCAACAAACTTTCTTTTCATAATGTCAGTCATAATTAAAATAGAAGAAAAGTTATACCTTAATCTTCTCAAAGAGGTTCTTGAGGCGGTCGAGTCTCGTGCTCTGATAACGTGAAATAAAACAATAAGCAAAAGAATAATATTGCAACTAAAAGAGAGAGGTAATTCTTATTAAATTTTGGGATAATTTACAATGGGGTAAGACTCCTCTATTTATAGGGAAAAATGACTTAGCCACAAAGTAACAAACTCTCTAAAAGACAGTCATTCACTCTAATTACAATTTTATTCCTACCAAATGGCTTTTAATAAAGTTTTAGCTCATCTTCTTCCCTTTTCAAATTATTTTACTAAGCTACTATATTATAATTGTCTTATTGTATTAGACCTACCTTATAGCTAACTAGATTTAGTTTAGGACTCTTCTATATTTACTCTCAGTTGTTGTATTTACTTAGAACTCTCAATTGGTTTAGGACTCTTGTATTATATATGATGTATCATTGTATGAGAAGGAACAACGAGCTTCCGTTGAATTGCTTACCAAAAACCTGTTCTAATATATTGGAATTAGATATGAGGTCGGAAACACAACATCGAAAACACATTTTCGAGCATCAACAAGCAAAAAGACCTTCACTTTGCACATCATTCAGAGTCACTGCATATAATTGAGAGAACTGCAGTATTGGTGTACAAAAATTAAAAATATAACGCTTCAACTAAAATGACATCAACAGTTTGGTTCGTACATGTGATTACGAAATAAAACAGATAATTTTGCATAGATTGAATCTTAGGTAATCAAAGTGAAGCCCAACTAGGAGAAGAGTATGTACATGATTCTTAAACAACTATAGTTAGATGAGAAGAATGTCAAAATTACGCAGGATTCTGGATTAACGATGCAGTGAATACCACTTCAAGGAAAATTAGACAGTAAACAAGATTATCTAAAATTTAATAATTGTGCACTGCCATGTCGAAACGGAAACATAAAATTAGGGACCACATATTGTTTTTGCTAATTGGCTATGTGAGGGAGAAATAGGGAAAAGGAGAGAGGTAAATAAAGAGAGGAAGAAGCATACAAATAGCCGTTGGACTAATATCGATAGCATTTGACTAATATTGCCGAACTGTATCATCCCAAATTCGAAAACAGAACTGAAATTTTTCCAAAATTAAAATCGAACTCCCCATCGTTATTCAGAAAATCGAACCAAAAATTCAATTATTTCGGATTTCAATTTTGGCTAAGTATGCCCCGCTTTACCGTGACTGAGTACTTTCTCAGGCCCAAGTGTGAAGTTGGGCTTTACAAGTCCAACATAGGGGCATTTGCATCTATACCCGTTTTTAGGTCACGTTTTAACTTATACCCGTTTTCAACAAAAAATTACAAGCGTTCCCACTTTTCACGTAATTTCAGGCATATGGGCCTGAAGTAGCAAAAAAATTTGCCTGAAGTGTAGCAAAAATTCAGATATTTTTGCATGAAGTTTGGCCTGACTTGTAAAGGCAATCACGCAAACTTCAGTTCATAGTGCAAATGACAAACTTCGGTTCAATAAAACAACAACATGTGTTGGCTGAAGTTTTTGTTTGCAATTGCTGAACTTCAGCATTCTAGTAGCTGAAGCTTTATTTGTGATTGCTGAACTTCAGCATTCTAGTAGCTGAAGCTTTTGTTTGTAATTGCTAAACTTCAACACGTTTTAGCTGAAGTTTTGTTCTGTATTTGCTAAATTTCAGCATGTTTTAGCTGAAGTTTTGTTCTGTTTGTGATGAACTTCAGGGCTGAAGTTTGTTTTGTATTTGCTTAACTTCAGCATTCTAGAAGCTTAAGTTTTTTTTTATATTTGCTGAAATTAATCATTCTTAGGGTTGAAGTACTAAAACAACAATGAATTTAATAGATCATGATTAGGAGCGATTGATGTTGTTCATTTCAAAGATTAAAAGAATGAAAAATATTTTCGACATGAAAACAAGTTACTACAGATATATATATATATATGAATCATCAGGCTAGAACGCATAACAATATCTAAATCTTCAGCATTCAGAAAACGAAGGAGGAGCTGAAGTTGTTTAAACAGTGGGTACAAGTTAAACCTTTAAAAAAAATGGGTATAGGTTAAATGGGGGTGTAACGACCCGACCGGTCGTTTTGAGCTCTAGCGCGTCGTTTAGCGGTTGGAAGTCATGAGCAGCTTCATTTCAGGTATTGTGACTTCTGCGTATGGTCGAAGTTGAGATTCAGGAAGTTCGGAGTTAGATTGGAAGGAAACTTTTTCACTTCGGAAGTCTTAAGTTGGAGAAATTGAGTAAGATTGGAATTTTAAGAAAACGACCTCAGAATCAGGATCCAAAGGTTCCAGCAAGTTTGTATGATGATTTCGGACTTGGGCGTATGTCTGGATCGGATTTTGGATAACCCGGGTGCGTTTTGGCCTATATTATGGAAATTAGCATTTTAGAAGAAATTTCCTATGTTTGGGTTGGAAGGCATTTCAGAGATATTGATGTCCTTTTGGAATTCCAAGACTGGGAATAGCTTCGTATGGTGATTCTGGAGTCGGGAGCATGATCGGAAGTGAATTCGGATGTCCGTAGGTTAATTTGAAGTAAATTGGCTAAAGTTAGAAATTTGAAGGTTTTTGAAGAATCCGACCGGAAGTGGAAATCTTGATATCGGGGTCGGAATGCGATTCCGGAAGTTAGAGCATGTCCGTAATGTTGAATATGACTTGTGTGCAAAATTTGGGATCAATCGGAGGTGATTTGGCGAGTTTCGACATCGGGAGTGAAAGTTAGAAATTTCAAGTTCATAAAGTTTGAATTTTAGTGTGATTCGTGATTTCGGCGTTGTTTGATATGATTTGAAGCCGCGAGCAAGTTCGTGGGATGTTATGGGACTGAGTCGTGCGATTTGACGAGGTCCTCGGGGTCTCGGGTGTGTTTCAGGGTGGTTTCAGGCCATTTTTCTCTACCTTGTTGCTGATGTCATCTGATGTTTCTGGTGTGCTGTGCGATCGTAGCCCTTGTAGTGCGATCGCGGAGAAGAAATTTTTGGGATCTGGATTTTTGGCCTACGCAACCGCAGGAGGTGCAATGTGATTGCGGAGAAGGCTGGAGGTTGGCATGTGCGATCGTGAGGCTTGAGATGCGATCGCGGAGAAGGCTGGAGGTTGGCCTGTGCGATCGCGAGGCTTGAGATGCGATCGCGGAGGAGCTGGGGAGTGGCCTGTGCGATCGCAGGCTGGTTGGTGCGATCGCATAGGGTTAGTTCTGGCCAATGTTTAATTTAAAACGGGTTTTTGGCATTTCTTATCTCATTTTCAATGGCTATGGGCGATTTTGGAGGATTTCAAAGGGGAATTTTCATCAAGCATCAAGAGGTAAGATGTTTCTACTTATTTCCAAGTTAAATACAAGATTATTGCATGGATTTGAACATTGAAATTGAAGAAAATTTCGGAATTTTTTAAGGAAACCTAGAATTTGGTAAATTGGAATTTAACCACGAATTGAGCATGAATATTTGAGTAAATTGTGTAATCGAAGTAGTCGAGCTATGGGTAGAGATTATATTCAAGAAATTTCGAAGTCCGGGCACGTGGGACCGAGGGCATTTTGGTCATTTCATTGAGTCGGGTTGGGGAATTTTGTAATTTGAATTTGTTGGGAACAATAGAGTATATTTTCATTGAATTGTCGTTATTTGGATAGTTTGGGGGCGTCGTGCATCCATTGGAGTCGTCGGAAGGCTTGGAGGCCGTTTACGGAATATCGGAGCGAGGTGAGTCTCCTTTCTAACCTTGTAAGAGGGAATTGTCCCCATAGGTGACTTGTATGCTATGTGTAATTGTTTTGGGGGCTACATACATACAACGTGACGAGAGTCCGTACGTAGCGGCTATTATTGTCACGTCCGGGTAGTTAGGCCCACAACATGCTTTATATTCTTCCTTGTAATTAATTATATGTTATGAATTCATGATGTATATAGTATGATTCCTTGAGACTTATGAAATTTGATAAATTGGGAAGAAAATGATTTTGGAAAGGAAATGTTAGTATTATTGTGTGTATGTGACCGCTTCGCAATTTACATTCCGCGAGCAAAGTGTGATTTCCCCACTCTCATGGGAGCGGGTCGTATGCCACGGCGGATTGAAAAAATGCACTTATGGGACGGGTTATTCGATCCTCGGCAGTGCACATATGAGATTATACTATGGTAAGAATGCACTTATGGGACGGGCTGTTCGATCCTCGGCAGTGCATAGATATTATCCTTATGACTCCGGCCGGTTGTCTTATTCCTGTGTGCGCATGGCTATTTGGTATTGTTTCGTAAGTATTGACTTGTCAGAAATTTGGGGAAAAGAAAGCGGAAATTGTTATTTACTTTCAGTATTTACTTGGATTCATGTGCTTTATAAGTATTTGTTGTTCATTGTCTTACATGCCTACCATTTTCATTATACCATGTTATATTATACTGTTGGACTTTAGTGAGTGTCAAGTCGATCTCTCGTCACTACTTCTTCGAGGTTAGACGGGATACTCACTAGGTACATATATGTTTATGTACTCAAAATACACTTGCTGTGCATTTTGTTGCACAGATGCCATCATAGCACAGTGATTGATTTGGAGACTTGGCGTTCTGCAGCTGACAAAGTCTCCCTCTTATGTATTTGCATTTATTTTAAAGTCTTTGTCCAAATTGTTCCTCGGACAAGTGTTGTATAATTGTATAAGTTCTTAGTAGTTGCTCATGTACTTGTGTCACCAGGTTCTAGGGATGTGTTGAGATTTATATTACTGGTTTAAATTGAATTCTATCGTATTTAATTTACAAAAAATGTATTTATTTGATTATGAAATGCGAGAAAGAGGCAATGATTTCGAAAATGTTAAGCAGGAAAGTACTTCAACTAATTAAGGGGTTGGCTTGCCTGACAGTGGTGTCCGGCGCCATCACGACCCATAGAATTTGGGTCGTGACAACGTGGTATCAGAGCTCTAGGTTCCCCCAGGTTTCACGAGTCATGAGCGAGTCTAGTAGAGTCTTGCGAATCGGTGCGGAGACATCTGTACTTATCTTCGAGAGGCTACAGGGCTGTTAGGAGTACCTCCCTTCTTGATTCCTCATCGTTCGATTTGGTTCCCTTAAGGCTTATGCTTGTGTTTCCTTCCTATTCAATCTTACGCGTCGAGAAGCGCTTGTTATGAATCGGGAATTTGAGGAGTTGTAATGACGCTACAAATATGGTGCGTGAGGTCTTCCGTGCATAGTTGTTTGGGATGTTGTTGTTGCCCTGTAAGAAGAATACTATGTTGTTTCAGCTAGTAGCTGTGTTTCTGAGGGCCTTGAGGTTATGCTCAGGTTGTGATGATGCTTACGATTGGTTGGCGCGCGATGTGGGAGTGATGGTAGAATACTTTCCCACATGCTGGAGTTGAATGGCTTGAAGGGAGGTCTTCTCAGGCGTGATTTCGAGATTTCAGTATTGTAGTTCCGGCAGAAAAAAGGTATTTGGATTGTAAATGGTCAGGGTTTTGATTGATAAAGTAGTAAGACTTGGTGTGTTCAAGTGAGGTGCTATACTCACCTGTGATGTGGTATCGGTGTTTGATCAAGTAGAATATGTTAAGTTTGTCGGTGTTATGGTTCTTCAGTTGCATTGGGTTAAACTGTTGTGAAGCAGTGTTGAAGAAACGATTGTCGAGATCGTGGTGTGTGGTGGTTCGGAATTTAATAGCTACTCCTGGTAAAGACAGCTCGAGAAAGATGATCTTCGGAGAGTTTGAAATCGTGGTGATCTACTGGTTTAAGAGCTACGGAGAATGATATGGGATCAAGGTCCCAGTTGAGAAGCATGTAATGAAGGAAGCCATGAGAGAAGTGTCTGATGGCGGCTAAATTTCTGAAAGGCCAGGTGGAAGGAACGGAAGTCGGTTGTTTCTTAAAGGCAAGAGTTTAACAAATGGAAGAGTGGCAGCGTAGCACATGCGGTCAGTGGTAGGACGGCTGCCTATCTTGGAGGAAAGTCGGAGTGATTTGAGAGTTATAGTGGATCGAAAAATGTGGTGGTGCAGTTAGTAGATGTCCAGGAGGAGCGGACGGAAATGCAAGGTTGGTGAATGAGAGCAGGCTTAGGATGGGATATTGATGTCGTAGAGGGTGTGCAACGCAACATTGTTGGGCGGCGTCAGTTGGTGATTTCCACAGGTGGGTTATTTTCTGGGAATAGGTTAGCGGTTGTGTGGTTGGCTAGTTTATTGTAAAGGATCATAGTGGCTATTCGGTAGGAGGCAGAGTGTGTGAATGGTGCTAGAGAATTTGGGTGTTTAGGGAGTGCTAAAACGAGAATTCGGAAGGGCTGGACGGGTTGATTGAGCGAGAGCATGTTAGCAAAGGAGAAAGGATTTCAGCAGGGTCTTCAATGGTTCAAGAGTAGCTTCGGGCTAAGTGGGTGAGTCCCCCTCCTGCAGTTGGGTTGTAGGATCGTGTTCTCATAGGGTTGCGGATTTGTCGGCATATTGGCAAATTGTAAGGGCAGTGACTCAGTCACGTACTTCATTGAGAAGGTGTTCAGGTGACGGAAGAGCCTTGGGGTTGATCGTATTCGGGGCCAGTCAAAGTGGGTGACTCTCAGCAGTGGTCCTAGTAAATTCGAAGGTTAGAGAATGCGGTGTTTAAGGGTTTCAAGCAGCAGTTTGATTAGGAATCAAGCTTTTGCATCGTAATTTCTGAGCAGGGGAAATACGGTTGGAGTGTTCTATGTTATTTTTCAGCCTGCATGATAGTATTGAAGGAATGAGAGAAATAGACTCCGGATTGTGGAAATGGTCATTGGAAGGGTATGAGACGGGTTGCGGGATTTAGGCAGCACAGTCTCGTGAATCAGGGTCACTCGGGAAGAGTGAGGGTTGAGTTGCTATGAGTTGAAGGGAGCCCCTATTGTCTCCGAGGCAATTGAAGATGATTAAAAGGAATATGGATTTGGCTAGCCATGGTTGAAATGGCATATGTTCGGCAGTGATCAGTTCCTTCGGTGTGATTGAGTATGTGGATGGTATGTGCAGATGTGTGCGGGGCTTGTCGGCCGTCGTAATAGACTTCAGTTGGGAGCATCCAAGTGCTATGGCCTGTCAGGTGTAGGCGGATCCCGAAAGGGTTATGGTGGTTCAGACCACTACTTAAGGAATTGGCATGTATTGTGATTGTGAGAATTCGCTCGTGCGTTGTTATGATTTTCGTGAATTGAGGTAAGTAAAGATTTACTCTATGATAAAGTTTTCACTCTATTAGAGATTCAGAAATTATGATGAAATTTCTATGATATTCCATATCGGCATGTTGGGAGCAGTAGTCAGTGTGGAACTGGAAGTAAGAATCGAGATTGCGGTTCGGTGTTAGAAAGGACGTCATGAGCTCGGAGGAGCAAGAGCAAAGGATTTGAATGTTTAGAATAAGCTGGTGTTATCTTCAGTGTCATCGGAGATCGATGTTCGGTGAAAGAGTCTTGTGTCTTGGTCATGGGTTCTTGATGTATTTTGCAGCATTTGTGTGATTGGTAGTATGGGTATGCAACTTGTTAACTTGCGTGGAAAGCAGTGGGAGCTTGTGTTTAACCAAAAAATGAATTCTTTTGACTAAAGCTTAATTTAAGAAAAACTCGGGTTACTGATAATCAAATCAACCAAATAAAGAGTAAATATCGATAATTGAGAGCGAAAGAATAAAAGTGGCCTTTATTTCCCAAAAATCCGATCCTCCCGTTTGTTACATTAACATTCCTTTTATAGGGATGGTCTCCTAGTACAACGTTTGTATTTATGTCATGAAGCCTATTAAATGCTTAATTATTGCATTTATGAGACGTTACAAAGATGAATAGTAACTGTTATTTTAGGAGTTGCATAACGTACGGGACATTGATTGCTGATCTTCGAGTCGGCCTATTATTGCGTCCGGATTTATTGTGACCGTGCCTTTTCTTCTCTGGTGATCTTTCCGTGGCTGATTCCTTGTATCGACCGTCTCTCTTTATCACGCGTTCACGTGTGATATTTTGATTGGTCCACCTAGTCGGCTGAGTCATCCAAAATCTGTACACGTGTAAGGCTATATATTTTTTACCAATACAGATAGTCCCCCCACTTGCCATGTATTGAGCGTATAATACTTGGTAAGTGGATGTTCATTTATGGCGGGAATATTTTGCCGCCGCTTTACCTCGACACTTTGTATTCTTTTATGGACGCATGCATCGCATAGTACTTCCATTTAATGCTTTTTCCACGTGTTCGTTTCTGATTGGTTCTGAAATGACCCGGCGCCTTTTAGGGCTTTTTTGCGGCTGCATCAGTCCCGAAGTGACACTTTTGATTATGACTTTCCATCATTACCTTTTACAAGTTTTGACGGTTGCCATTAAGTATAAATAATCTTCTTCCTTTCTTCCTTAGCACGAAAAAGAAATTTCTACAGCTCAATCTTCTCTTTGTGAAAGAATTTCTTCCTGGACTTTATAAATATGTTTTCCTTAGGTCAAACTGAAAAGGTTATTGATGTCGAGGCTCTGGCTTCTTCTTCTGCTCCGACGAGGAGTCGAAGAGGCGGCCGATTAAGGAGCCTAGGACGTACCTCCGTTAGAGGTTCTTCTTCTCCTTCTCCTGCTAGGGCGTTGTTTTCTCCGAGAGGTAGATCTTCTCATTCTATTTCTAGGAGTAGGGATGAATTTCATGAACCTAGAGTTGATGAAATCATCCCTTCTGAGATAACCTTTCTAGAAGTAAATTCTCCCATTACCGAACAAGCTCATTCCCTGGATAGTATTGAAAAATACGCTACTATCATTACCGTTGGTCATATTCCTGTTGTTCGTAGGGAATGTTTTTGGGAGTCTAATGTTCCTATCCTTGTGCCAAGTAGTACTCAAAGGATTACATCATTTAAAATGGGTTTTTCTTACATTTTCACTTATCCTTTCACGTTAGGATTTCAGCCTCTTGTTGATCCTGTGATCATAGAGTTTTGTCGCTTTTTTAATATTTGCTTAGGACAAGTTGGTCCTTTAATATGGCGTGTTTTTTCCTGTTTGAGAGTCCTGGCTTCAAAGGTTTCCGTTCCTTTTACACTTCATCATCTGCTGCACTTATATTCTCCCGCTTTATTCCGCCAAGAGGTTTTTACTTTAGTTGCCCGGAGCAAGAGGGTTCTAGTAACCCCTGGTGATGATAAAGACAGAGGTTGGTACCTTAGGTACGTGGCTGTTCCCACTGCTGTTTTAGTGGGTGAGAATAATATTCCCTTCCCTGAGAAGTGGAATCGTGCACGTAAGTACTTTGATTCGCACCTGTTTTACTTGTAATAAAATTTACTTGGTGTTTATAACACCGTATCTGTTTTCCTCTTATTCACAGCAACTATGAGTGTTGTCGAGAATGTCTCCGACATCCGTGGTTGGGTAGAAAGAATGTTGACTGCTGCTCCTGTCGAGGAAAGATCTTGGAAGTACTTTTCGGCAAAGTACAGATGGATTGTTAAGACCCATGGTAAGTAGAGTTTTTCTCACTTTTTCCTTTGCCTGAGTTTTTTTTTATTAACTCTTTCCCTTTTTCTGATAGGATTTTCTACCTGTGGGGTATCTTCCTCACTTCCAAGGATGTCTTTGTCCCGTGCTCAGAGTATTCTGACGAGTGCTTCGAAAAGGAAAGCCCTGGATTCCCGTTCGGGAGTGGAAGATGAGGGTGAAGAAGAGGATGCTTTAGTGCACCGGGTGAGAAGAAGGCGGGTAATTTTGGACGACGAGTCTACTCCCGCGCCTCTTTCCTCCGTGTTGGCCATCAGGTCTTCTTCTTCTCGAGATCAATCCCAATCTCCATCTCGAGATCCTGCTGAGTGTTTATTTCAGGAAGGGTTTGAAATGGACCCTGATGATGTTCCTCTAGCTACCATCTACCCGCGTTTTGCTGATATCTCTGTTCCCCAAGTTGCTGCTGTTGTCTCTTCTTCAATTCCTATTACCTCTTCAGTTTCTCCTTTTTTCGTCTCTACTGAAGTGCCCGTAACTCTTTTGGCTCCGGGCCCTTTTGTCTCTTCTGATGCCCCTTCAGTCCCTGCTTCCATGCCTTCTATTATAGAAGAAGGGTCTTCCAGCAGGGGGATGAGAAGGGTCTTGATTGAGGTTCCAACTGGTGGCAACCTTTTTAAGAAAACTAGTACCGGTGAGCCGGAAATGTGGCTCAAGCCCTTAATTGGCCCTGAGGAAAGAGCTAAACTTGACAGCCACGCATCTCTCACTTGGGCTAATGAGGTGGTGCATAATTCCTTGAAGGTACATACTTAATCTTTTGCACATATGTTGCTTCAATTAACAGTTTAACATTTTTAATTGTTTTACTGTTTTTGCAGACGCACCTTATTGGTTTGGAGCTTATGAAAAGAATCTCTAGTTATGAAAAAGAGTTGCAAGTGCTGCGTGGGCTGGATGATTTTAAAGCGCAGTATGAAAGTCTTCAAATAGAGATGGAAACTTTGGAAGAGGAGAGAGATACCTTAAAGGAGCAGCTGAAAGTTGTCAAAGGAGAGTTAGCGGTGGAGAAGGCTTCTTCCAGCCAAGCTAGCAAGGATAAAGATGTTCTTGAATCTTCTTTTGCTGAGCAACTGTCAAAAGCCACGGAAGAGGTCCGGTATTTGAAGGACTTGCTGGGACAAAAAGAAGAATACTCTGGAGAACTTGTGCGTAATCTTTCTCAAGTCCAAGAAGACCTTCTTGAAGCTTTGACGAAGACCCAAAATCTGTAAGAGTCAGTCGCACCTTTGAAGGTTTCCCTCGAAGCTGCTGAAGCTGAAAATGAAAGCTTGAAGACTGAACTTCAGGTGTGGTCGAGAGATTACAATGAGCTTGTAGAGTCAACAGTTGTTGAAGTGAGTTGGGCATATATGAATGCTCGTCATGACACATTGATGGAGATGAGTCAAGCAGGCTTCGATCTTGATGCTGAGATTGAAAAATCTAAAANCTCCATCGGGAGTAAGTTTGAAATTTCTAAAGTCCCCAACTGACAACTTAGGGGCATTTAAAAGAATGTACATATTATGCGGCTAAGTACTTAGCTTTGTACTTAGTTTATTTAGCCGCTTTTATATCAATGACTGCTTTCTTTTTGAAACTTTTATGAGTTTCGAGCCTTAACTCTTTTACTCAAGTCTTTTGCTTTTGTTTGAGGTTTTTGTTCGTACCTCTTAGCTCTCTTTGCATAAAGATGCGTGCTTT
>ML287664.1:73233-105624 GCA_005239495.1 Nicotiana undulata | reverse complement strand
CACGTGTTAGATTTCAGCTCTGTCCAATTGGACAAAGATTTGACTTATGAGGAGAAGCCGGTAGACATTTTAGACCGGCAGGTTCGTCATTTGAGGTCTAAGAGTTATCCCTCAGTTCGTGTGCAGTGGAAAGGTCAACCTATTGAGGAAGCTACTTGGGATTCCGAGTCGGACATGCAGAGTAGATATCCATATTTGTTCGCAATTCCAGGTAACTTTTTATGTCCGTTCGAGGACGAAGTCTGTTTTAGAGGTGGAGATTGTGATGACCCAAGAGGTCATTTTATAAATATAGACTCCGCCCCATTCTTACTTGTCACAAAAAGGTTAATTCAAAATATCTTGATTTGCGTGCGCGGTCCGGGCGCGAAACCGAAAAGCTTTTATGTTAAAATATGAGATATAGTGAATCCTAGAGTTAAAACTTGATTATGGTTGACTTTGGTCAACATTTTGAGTAAACGGACCCCGATCCGTGTTCCGACAATCCCGGGAGGTCCGCAGTAAAATATGGGACTTGGGCGTATGCCCGGAAACGAATTCCGAGGTCCCAAGCCTTAGAAAACAATTTTTGAAGAAAATTATTCTGCTGGTTAATTCAAGAAATAAAGAAATGAAAAATTATGTGAAATATATGATATCGACCCCGTATTGTGGTTCCGGAGCCCGTAACAAGTTTGTTATTTTATGTAGGTCCTATCTGTGAAGTTTCATCGGAGTTGATTTGATGCAATTCAGACATCCGGTTGAAAAGTTTGAAATTTGAGTATTCTTGAGAAAATCCTGAATTTTGAGGCCAAATCTGTAGATTTTGATGTTAATTTGATGATTTGATTTCGCAAACAAGTCTGTATGATGTTTTTAGATGTGTGTGCATGTTTGGTTTGGAGTCACGAGAGCTCGGGGTGAGTTCCGGGTAGGCTACGGAGTGTCTAGACTTAGAAAAATTTCCAACAGCTGAAACAACTGGTGTAGAGGTCTCTGATCTCGCAAATGCGAGGTCAGGGCTTCGCAAAAGCGAAGCCAATGTTAAGCCTCTGATCTCCCAAATGCGAAGTCCCTGGGTCGCAAATTCGAAGGACCTTGTTCGCAAATGCGAGGTCCTGTTCGCATTTGCGATATGAGCTCGGAAAGCCCAGGGTTCGCAAATGCGAACCCCAGCTCGCAAATGCGAGACCCGCAACCTGTAATATCATCTTTTTGACGGGATTTTACCTTCTTTTCCAATTTTCTAAAACCCTAAACCTCCATAGGCGATTTTCCCAAGGTCCAAACTTCTTCAAATCATTGGTAAGTGACCTCTAACTAATTTCTTTCAATTCCCAACAACTTTTAACAATGATTTCATGGTAAAAATTTGGGTTTTGGGTAGAACTTAGGAATTTTAATTTTTGGAGAATTGGACCTCGAATAGAGGTCGGATTCCAATACCAATTGTATATTCGTACTCGGAGGAGATTGGGTAAACGAGTTTTGGTCCGAACCTCGAGTTTAAACCAAGTGAGTCCGGGGTGAATTTTTGAAATTACATATGAAACCTTAGTAAAACCATTGTTTTTCAATAAAGATGATTCCTTTAGGCTATGATTGATAACATTGGGCGAATTGTAATTATATTCGAGCGGATTAGAGGTAATTTCTAAAGGGAAGGAAGTGCTAGAGCAGTGAATTGCTTGCGAGACTAAGGTAAGTGTTTGGTTTAACTTTGGCTTGAGGGAATATGAGTACCCACTTGTTTGCTATGTGAAATGCATGGGTGTGGTGTATAGGTGAGGTGACGAGTATCATTGCACCACCCAATTTTCATGTTAAGCGTGATCCCTTCCCCGTTCCCAACTTAATTGGTTTTGGTATTAATTGTTCTATGACTATTTGATGTTGCTACCTTGTTGTTAAACATTGTGGTGGCTATTTTGTGAAGAGTATTAGTTGTTTATTGGATTCCCTTGTGGGACAAATGATTGAGCAGTTTGATGTTGTTTACGAAGTTTATATGTAAACCTTGATGTTCCTGTTAGTATCATGATTGGGCGAATAAGGTGAAAGGCTTGGCCTTAAATGTGAAAGCTTTATGAATTAATATAAGGTTGTGATGTATTATTGAAACGGTAATGTTGTGAAAGGCTTGGCCTTAACTGTGAAAGTTTTATAAATTAATATAAGGTTGTGATGTATTATTGAAACGACAACGTTGTGAAAGGCTTGGCCTTAACTGTGAAAGTTTTATAAATTAATATAAGGTTGTGATGTATTATTGAAACGACAACGTTGTGAAAGGCTTGGCCTTAACTGTGAAAGTTTTATAAATTAATATAAGGTTGTGATGTATTGTTGAAACGACAACGTTGTGAAAGACTTGGCCTGAATTGTGAAAGCTTCATAAATTAATATAAGGTTATGTTATGTCTGGTGGGAGCGGGTTGCGCGCCGCAACAAAGGTGTAATAAGGGTGGACAGGTGTGATCTGGTTGCATGCCGCAACAAGAGCGATAAGGGTGATATTTATAGGGAGGATGAATAAGGGAGGACGGGTGGGATCGGGTTGCACGCCGCAACAAAGGTGAGATAAGGGAGGACACTTATGATTTATTGAATTTTACGAAAAATATTTTTACTGAATTTCAAATGATGTTTTACTGGTTTTTCTTTGAAAAATTCAAAGATTTGAGATTTACAAATTTGGGAAAAGTTGAAAATATTTATTTTTACTATTTTCATGACATTGACAACACTTCATTCAAAGCTAAAGTTTTGGAAACATGGAAATTACTGAGAATTGGTTATATCCGAGGCCTGAGAGAGGCGGTTGTGTTATTTTATGATTATTGCGGTATTTGAATTTGTTAGTTTAGAATTTCTACTTGCCTTGTATATCATTATCACAGGTTTATTGTTAAAGCCCCGCCTTAGCCTCGTCACTACTTCGCCTAGGTTAGGCTCGGCATTACTCAGTACATGGGGTCGGTTGTACTGATACTACACTCTGTGATCTTTTGCACAGATCAGGTACTAGTAGGCAGTAGAGGATTCCAGAGCGACCACTATTCAGTTGGAGACACGAGGTACATCTGTCGGCGTTCGCAGAGTCCGAGAGTCTTCTCCCATTTTACATATACTGTTTTATTTCCGTCAGGACAGTTGCACTATTTCTTTCAGTCATTATGTGTAGTATTATTTTAGAAGTTCGTGGATTTGTGACACCAGACCCTGGGGTGGTTTAAGTTATTTATATAATTAGATCGTGGATCGTTTGTTTAGTTGTTTATTCGTCTATGTTTAAAATTTAACACAGAAAGTCAGCATCGTAAGTTTTACCTTATTATTATGCATTATGTTCAAATGGAAATTTAAGGGAAGTAGCTAATTGAATTCTAACATTGTCTTGCCTAGCAAGTGTGATTTTAGGCGCCATCACGATCCCTAAGGTTGGGAAGTTTGGGTTGTGACAGTCAGTTTGTATTTGATCTTCATGAACCATTATTGTCACTCTATTAGGAGATGTCACCTCTATTTGTTGGCTAGTCACATATTTGTCTTGTTTTGATTTGGATTCCATATTGAGATCAACCACCATCTCAATCCCAGGAAGGTTTCGAATTTCGGAGGCACACTAGTTGAATCATTAACATAATCACTTATGTTTAGATCTCTCTTATCCATTTTTCTGTTTTCAGTATCTTCCTTCTCACTTTGATTATCATTTTCTCGAATGGACTCATGCAGATTCTCCTTTGCTTCACTGTTATTAATATAGAATTTCTGCTCCTGTTTGTTTGGCTTTGTTCTCGAGGAAAACTGATCATTGGCAGCATTAACTTGATCTCCCTGTTCACCATAATTAGACTGCCCTTGATCGTTCATAGTATTATCAGTATTACTGTACTGATTTAGGTTTTGAAGGGCCAAACCTATTTCTTTGTTATGCTTCTTCCTCCTGCTAAAGTCATCAAATAAGTTGAGCATTGGTTTGAAAATGACTTTTGCTTTCTTCTTAGGTAGTTTTCCCTGTTTGCTTTTTTTGGTTTTTTTCCTTGATCGCTCCCTGATGTTGCTTGATGGTTGTTGCAAGTGTTTATCATATTCAATCTCACTCTTTTGATTTTGAGTGATTCTGTTTTCAATATGCCCATCATTAATGGCAGTTCCAGATTCAGGAGATCCAGCAGACTCAGTTTCTCTATTAACGACACTTCCAGATTCCAGATTTTGATCACCAAATACCCTGTTATCCTCATTCTGATTTTCAGCAGTCTTTTGAGCCTCTAACTCCCTGTTTTCAGCAGCTTTTTTCCTTTCTAAATCTCTACAATTGACCAAATTATGCCCCAATTTTTGACATAATTTGCAGTATTTAGGTACACCCTCAAATTCAATTTTTTTCACAATGCCTTTTTGAGGTGCACTGTCATATATTTGACCCACATAGACAGAGTTCGGTTGGTCCTTAAGAAAATTGATTTCAACTCTTACTTTGACCATACTAGGCCTTGTTCTTCCTTTAGTAGCTAAGTCCATTGCAAGGGTAGTACCAATTGCACTCACCACTTGTATAACATAATTCCAAGTGTGCATATGAAAAGGTAATCCAGGAAGAAGAACCCATACCGGAGCGATAGGAAGGTCTTCCTCCGGCTTGAAATCCGACGACCATTTTTGAAGCCACATTTGTTTCCCTTCAATTTCGATAACTCTTTTAAACCAAACAGAATTAAAATCTTCTTAATTAGTGAAATCAGGGAACACATTATACATATCATAGACCCCAATCTTGACAGAGCCCTTAATCGATAATAATTCCTTGAATTTTCACATAATTTTGTCAATTTGGGGGCTTGGTTTGAGGAATCTCCAACCGATTGTAAGTTTTCACTCCTCATCCATAACACCATAGTAATATGTTGCTTTGAATATGACCTGTATACGATCAGAATTAGGGAATGCCGATTTTGAGGCTTCTGTGGCGTTTCAAGCCCGGCCTCGATGGCCTCCAGACAGAGTCTAAGGCCCAACCCCGAGGTGCTCCCTCGAGGTGGTATATCGAAGGTTCACCAAAGCATACCTCGAGGCAGTATGAAAGTTGATGACTGTCATGGAAAGGCGGAAACTTCCCAAGGGCACGTGGTTAAATCTGACTAGGTCTGCAAGAATAGTACAAGTCCGTACTGAGCCATTATACAACTGTACCAATAGCATTTCTTTGTCATTATTAAACATGTACTATGTTGGGATTCTCCCCTCCTATATAAAGGGGACCCCTGTAATTTTGTAACACACATGAATATTCAATGCAATAGAACATTCTCTGCTTTTCTTGCCTAAACGTGCTCAACAATTACTCTATAGATTCATTGCTCTTTAACTATTGTCTTCATTTGTTGTTCTTCATTTATTGCTCTATATTAACCACAAAAGGCTATCATCGAGGCCTACGATACCGTCGTTTCATCGATTGCTCGTTATAACAAGACCTCGAGGCCCAGTCTCAGTGAGCTCGAGGCCCAGCCTTGTGACAATTTTGGTTTACATATCTTACTTTTTTTACTTACACTAAGTAGTTCTTACCTAACAGCTAGCATTAAAATAAATCACGTATTTTTAGAACCACAAAATCAAATACAATTATTACCATTTTTCAGGTAAACAGTTTGCCGCCCACCATGGGGCTAAAAATAATAGTGATTATTTTGGTGCTAGTTTTCTAAAAACGCAAGTTATTTTTCACACTTTTTCTTGTCCAAGAATATTTGATTTCAGGTAAAAACAAATGTCTAACTCAGTGAATGCACACGAAAACAACGGTCTTGGACTTCATGGAGAGAACAGTGCAACTGCCTCAGGCGCCGAAGTACTACTGCAAAACCCTAGGGTGGCGCCATCGCAAATTCCCTTCGATGTGGGCTCACACAACGCTCAGCATGTCGATGTAAGCTCTCATATCGACGGAAGTGTGCGCGAAGTAGACCAACATTAAGCGCAGAGAACTCCTGCCCGGAAGGAAAGGGAAATTAGCCTACAAGTCATTTTTGAGATGCTACAAGCACAACAAGTAGCTATTGCTCAGCTGCAGAGTCAGCAAAAAACTCCAAGCACAAGGGTGCCGGAAACAGCTCCTCGAGTCGAGCAGGCACCCGAGAGATCGAGCAACAACGGGTCAGCAGTAGAACCCGCTATTATAAAGATGCTCGAGGACCTTACTAAAAGGATTGAATCGGGGGAAAAGAAGATAGATGCTAACGATAAAAAGGTGGAGACCTATAACTCAAGGGTTGATCAGATCCCGGGGGCACCCCCGATTCTGAAGGGTGTAGATTCAAAAAAGTTTGTGCAGAAACCATTTCCATCGAGTGCGGCTCCCAAGCCCATTCCGAAGAAGTTTAGAATGCCTGATATCCCGAAGTATAATGGGACCACGGACACCAATGAGCTCATCACTACTTATACTTGTGCTGTGAAAGGGAATGATCTAAAGGATGACGAGATTGAATCCGTCTTGTTGAAAAAATTTGGAGAAACTGTGTCAAGGGGGCCATGATGTGGTATCACAACCTACCTCCGAACTCGTTAGATTTGTTTGCCATGTTGGCAGATTCTTTTGTGAAGGCACACGCCGGCGCCATCAAGGTTGCTACAAGGAAGTCTGACGTCTTCAAAATCAAACAAAGGGAGAACGAGATGCTTAGGGAATTTGTATCTCGCTTCCAGATGGAGCGAATGGAATTACCAACTGTCTCCGATGACTGGGCAGTACAAGCCTTTACTCAAGGCTTGAATGAACAAAGCTCGGTGAATTCGAAGCAGCTGAAGCAAAATTTGATCGAGTATCCCGCTGTAACTTGGGCAGACGTGCACAATAGATATCAATCGAAGATCAGGATCGAGGACGACCAATTGGGAGCGCCCTATGGCTCAGTATATCCAAGTAGGCTCATGGAAAAGGAATCAAAGTCTACAAAAAAGGAATCAAGATCAAGCAAAGAAATGTACCAGCCGTATATCAAAGATCGAAGAGACACTTCGAGGCGGAATATACCTCAAAATGATCGGGGAGCTGATCGAGGCCAAAACTTCCGGGGACTCATGAGCAAGATCGGGTTTGACAGGCATTCGAGGCCATCAGAAGAACCCCGATTGTCGGAATACAACTTCAACATTGATGTCTCAGACATCGTATCAACTATGGGTAAAATCAGGGATACCAGGTGGCCGAAGCCCGCACAGTCAGATCCTTCCCGAAGGAACCCCAACTTGATGTGCGATACCATGGCATTCACAGTCATAGGACTGAGGATTGTAGGCAGCTTCGAGAGGAGGTGGCCCTACTGATCAACGAAGGGCACCTTCGATAATTCCTCAGCAATCGAGCCAAGAACCACTTTCGAGAAAGAGGGGCGAACAGAAAGAATGAACCAGAAGAACCTCAGTACATCATTCACATGATTATTGGAGAAACCGACGTCCCACAAGGACCCATGTTCAAACGGGCCAAAGTATCCATCGCAATAGAAAAGCAAACTCGGACCTATATACCCGAGGACGTTCTTGCATTCAGAGAAGAAGACATCGAGACCTTGTCCCAACCACATAATTATGCACTGGTATTTTCTTTTCTTTTGAATAATGTTCAAATTAAATGTATGCTCGTGGATCCAGGTAGCTCGGCCAACATAATTAGGTCGAAGGTGGTGGAGTAGCTCGGACTGCTCGATCAGATTATACCCGCCTCTCGAGTCCTCAGTGGATTCAACATGGCAAGCGAGACAACAAAGGGGGAAATCGTCCTCCTAGTCAGCGTGTCCGGTACAGTTCAGAACACCAAGTTTTATGTCATTGAAGACGACATGAGGTACAATGCCTTACTTGGAAGGCCGTGGATACACAACATGAGGGCGGTACCATCGACTCTTCATCAGATGATGAAGTTCCCAACAAAGGATGGTGTAAAACTGGTGTATGGAGAGCAGCATGCAGCAAAAGAGATGTTCGCGGTACACGACATGGCACCAACAACAACTCTCCCTGTCCAGGATGAGTCAGAAAACGGGCTGACCCCCGAGAAATAGGCGGTTTGTGATAATTCGAACGAGGATGACGAGGAAGACTTCCTCACTCCTCGAACCTTCGTTTCCCCCGAGGAGTCGGATGCAACAAAATCAACGGTCGAGGAACTCGAACATGCCGTATTGATCGAGCATCTTCCAGATCGAAAGGTATACCTGGGAACGGGATTAACCCCCGAACTCAGGAAAAAACTCATCTAATCTCTTATTAAAAACATTGATTGCTTTGCTTGGTCCCATTTAGACATGATAGGGATCCCGCCGAAAATAATCACCCATCGACTAAGTGTCGACCCTAGGTTCAAACCGGTGAAGCAGATAAGGAGGCCTCCGTCCGAGGTAAAGCATGCGTTCATCAAAGATGAGGTAACAAAAATCCTCAAAATAGGATCAATTAGGGAGGTAAAATATACCGAATGGTTAGCTAATGTAGTAGTGGTTCCCAAAAAGGAAATAAATTAAGAATGTGCATAGATTATAAAGAATTGAATAAAGCATGCCCAAAGACTCATTCCCACTGCCCAACATCGATCGCTTGATCGATGCCATGGACGGCCACGAGATCCTCACTTTTCGCGACGCCTACTCCGGGTATAATCAAATTCAAATGAACCCAAAGGATAGGGAGAAAACTTCGTTCATCACGAAGTATGGTACATACTGTTATAATGTAATACCCTTCGGGATAAAAAACGCAGGAGCCACGTACCAACGCCTAGTTAATAAGATGTTCGAACATCAAATCGGCCAGTCTATGGAAGTTCACATTGATGACATTCTAGTTAAGTCCCTGCGTGCAGAGGACCATTTGACTCATTTGAAGGAAACATTCAATATCCTTAGAAGATACAACATGAAACTCAACCCCGAGAAATGTGCCTTCGGAGTAGGATCAGGCAAAATTTTAAGCTTCATGGTGTCAAATAGGGGGATCGAGATCAACCCCGACAAAATCAAGGCCATCGAAGAAATCACAGTGGTGAACAATGCGAAGGACGTACAACGTCTGACCGGGCGGATAGCGGCCTTAGGCCGATTCATCTCGAGGTCGTCAGATCGGAGTCATCATTTCTTCTCCTTACTCAAGAAGAAAAACAACTTTGAGTGGACTCCGGAATGCCAACATGCTCTGGAAGAATTAAAGCGATATTTATCGAGCCTACCTTTACTCCACACCCTGAAGGAAGATGAAACATTGTACTTGTATCTGGCCGTATCCGAAGTAGCGGAGAGTGGTGTGTTGGTTCGGGAAGAACAAGGTACGCAATTCCATGTTTATTACGTGAGTCGGACCCTAGGAGATGCTGAAACCAGGTATCCGCACTTAGAAAAATTAGCCCTTGCATTAATAAGTGCATCTCGAAAGTTAAAACCTTATTTTCAGTGCCATCGTATATGTGTTTTTACAACATACCCTCTTTGAAACATCTTGCACAAGCCTGAATTATCGGTCCGATTGGCCAAATGGGCCATCGAACTCGGAGGGTACGATATCGAGTACTAACCCCGGACGGCTATCAAGTCCCAAATTTTGGCGAACTTCGTGGCCGACTTTGCGCCTGCCCTCGTGCCCGAGGTAGAGAAAGAACTCTTGCTAAAATGGGTACGTCATCAGTGGTGTGGATCCTATTCACCGACGGTGCCTCGAACGTGAAAGGGTCCGGGCTCGGCATTGTTCTGAAACCGCCTACGGGCGGCATGATTAGACAATCTATAAAAACTTCGAAATTGACTAACAACGAGGCCGAGTATGAGGCTATGATTGCAGGTCTCGAGCTGGACAAGAACCTAGGAGCAGAAGTCATCGAAGAAAAATGTGACTCCTTTCTTGTAGTTAACCAAGTAAACTGGAGCTTCGAGGTTCGAGAAGATAGGATGCAAAGATACTTAGACAAATTTCAAGTAACATTGCATCGCTTCAAAGAATGGTCTCTGGTCCACATACCTCGAGATTAAAACAGTGAGGCCGATGCACTTGAAAACCTGGGATCGTCCGTCGAAGAAGGTGACATACTCCCGGGGTTGTTGTACGACTATCCAAGTCGGTGGTTGAATAAGGTCATGCCTGGATCAACTCAACAAGTCTAACATGGGATTGGAGGAACAAATACATCGACTATTTGAGAAACGGGAAGCTGCCCACGGACCCAAAAGAATCAAGGGCCCTTCGAGCCAAATCAACTTGATTTTCGCTCAATGAGAATGGAACAATATATAGAAGGACCTTTGACGGACCCCTGGCAGTATGCTTAGGACCGGGGGACACCGATTACGTGCTTTGAGAAATCCAAAGGGCACTTGTGGAAATCATTCTGGCGCCGATTCTTCGGTTCGAAAGGTGATCAGAGCAGGCTACTATTGGGACAACATGGAGAAGGAAACCAAGGAATTCGTTCGAAGGTGTGATAAATGCCAAAGGTTTGCGCCAATGATTCACCAACCCGGTGAACAACTACATTTAGTCTTATCACCATGGCCGTTCATGAAACGGGGGATGGACATCGTTGGCCCCCTACCAACGACGCCAGGTAAAGCTAGATTTATTCTGTTTATGACTGACTACTTCTCGAAATGGGTGGAAGCACGGGCCTTTGAGAAGACAAGAGAAAAAGAAGTCATTGACTTCATCTGGGACCACATCATATGCTGATTCGGGATCCCCTCCGAGATTACATATGACAATGGGAAGCAGTTCATCGGCAGCAAGGTGAAAAAATTCCTCGAAGATCATAAAGTCAAGAGGATCCTATCGACGCCCTACCACCCATGGGCAAATGTACAGGACGAGTCCACGAACAAGACCATCATTCAAAACTTGAAAAAGAGGTTAGAAAATGCGAAAGATAAATGGAGAGAGGTGTTGCCCGAAGTACTATGGGCATATCAAACGACTTTAAAGTCGAGCACAGGAGAGACACCGTTCTCTTTGGTATACACCGGTCCAACGCTTTGATACCGGTTGAGGTTGGATAGCCAATCTCCAGATTTTGACATGCCACCGAGGACTCGAGGCCATGACTACAGCCCTCGAGCTACTAGATGAAAAGCGAGAGGCTGCACTAGTCTGAATGGCCGCCCAAAAACAGAGGATCGAGAGATACTATAATAGGAGAACAAACCTCCGATACTTCGGAGTCGGGGACTTAGTCCTAAGGAAAGTCACCCTCAATACTCGAAACCCAAATGAAGGGAAGCTATTCCTGAGCTGGGAAGGACCGTACCGCGTCCTCGGAGTAGTAGGCAAAGGGTCCTACAAACTTGGCACCATGGAAGGCGAGCAACTACCAAGCAATTGGAATATATCGATGCTCAAACGCTATTATTGCTAAGGTATAACCTTCCCCCTTTTCACTTATGTTTCATATTAATATCTTACAGGTGTTCGATGGGAGATGCTGAAGCACCCTTCAACTCGAAGACCTTGGGTCTTAAAGAATACGTCACACTATTTTTCCCTTCGATCGGGTTTTATCTCGAATGGATTTTACCGGCGAGGTTTTTAACGAGGCAACATCTATATGCTACATAGGGAGAACTCAACAAGTATTCAAGGCTTCTTCTCAATCATCCTCGAATACTGGGGGGCATCACCTTCGGAGGTTATCTTTTCGAAAGAATCAAGTTACGCCTAAGAGGACCTCGATAGGAAATTATTGTATTGGGCCAAACGGTCAAATGAATCGTGTCCATGTAGAACAATCGAGCCTCTGAAGGCAAAAACATGTACACATATATCAACTAATCGAAGAAGCCTCTCTGCTTGTCAAAACACTCTGTGCCTTGAAGAAATTTACTACTTTCACGCAAAACGGCTCAAGGGCCAAAAATCCTCGAACACTCGTGGACTATCATCGACAGTTAGCTCATCGAAGCCACCAAAACTCGAATTCGTAAGACCTCAGTGAGGCAAATTCGACCTCGTAAGACCTCAGTGAGGCAGCATCAAATATTTAAAACCTCGACGAGGCATGCCCCAATTTATAAGACCTCAATGAGGCAACATCAAACTTATAAAACCTCAATGAGGCAATACTGAGCTTATAAGACCTCAAAAAGGCATAACCTCGACATTAAGTCCAAGGCTATATATTTGAACTTGTAAGACCCCTAAAAGGCATACCCTCGATATAGACGCCAAGGTCACCTCACCCGGGGAGTAAATGCTACGGCCAAACATAAAACTACGGTTGAATTAAGAGGCTACGACCGAATTTAACGCTGCTCGGAGACGTCCGACTGCCGCCATAAAACTAAAGGCCTTCTAATACTTCGAAAACAATCGGTTAATCAGGCTACCCTCGGCATAAGCAAATGAGCTTCGATAATATCAGCTCCGAACAATAAAAAGGCTTCGAAACAATCAGCCTTCGATGAAAAGGCTTTGAAAACCAGCCTTCGAGAGAACCTCCTGAGGTACTCAGCTATCGTCACATACCGACTCATAATCGAGGTTCTCGTTTGAGCCGTCGAAGATTCGGACGATCATAAAACATGCCAAGGAATAATCAAAACTTCAAAACTCTTTAGCCAAAATGAGGCAAAACTATAGCCATATTAGAGGTCGCATCGACCCAGTCTAAAAAGAGCCTAAGGGCCAATGCGTAAGATCCTAAGGGCCAGCCTAAAGAGCCTAAGGGCCGATCTAAAAAGCCTAAGGGCCAATGTGTTAAAAACCTAAGGGTCGATAGCCCGGGGTCGAAACTTGACTCGTGGATCGAACCCCAAATGGTCAATTGTCATCGATTGTTCATCGAGCATGAAAATCTAAGGGGATTATATTATAAGTCCAACACATCAGACTGGTTATCAACAATTGTCAAAATTTATTCCAAACAAGCAAAGGGAAGACAAGAAATGAGGAAAAGCAAAGATCCTTATATATATAATAAAGGTTCACAAAGACATATTTGCAAGGCTCGCGCCTGGAGCCCTTACACAAAAAAGGAACAAAATAAAAACCTAATCTACCGCTGAGGTCACTTGACCGAACGTAGCTCCCTCAGAAGTTGTGCCTTCAACGGCTTGACCCTCGGCTCCCGGAACATCAACGGCCTCCTCCCCCTCGGGGACTTCACCTTTATTTTCATCATCCACCGAGCCGCTGGCTAAACCATCATCAGAAGAAAGCAAAGCTGCCGATTCTTCCTCTAGGGCCTTCACCCTTTCGATCTCAATAGACAAATCGATGCCCCCTGCATGTACATCCTCGAGAGCCTGTCTCCGAGATCTTAATCTGGCATGCTCTAGGGCTCGGGTCAGTTCAGACTCGGCCTCTTCAGATACCTTCTTAGCTCGAGCATTTGCAGCAGTGGCATCTTCTCAGTACGAGGATATGAGCGCATCGATTTCGGACTTGGCTGCAGATAGTGCGGCGACCGATGCTCAACCGAGGTCAACTTCCCCTGGAGGGTATCTCTCTCGGAGGCTATCTCGTCCACACGCTGCTTGAGCCTGAGAATCTCAGTATCCCAGGCTCTGAGCCCTTCCCTCATCAGGACATCTTTCTTCTCAAGCTGCAAAAATCAACCCGAAGGTGTTAAATGATAAAGTCGAACAAGCACGAAAATAAAAACATATGAAGACTGTATTACCTGCTCAACAAGATCAGTCTGCTCTCGAGACACCGTCTCCCAACGAGCCCGAAGGTCATGAAGTTCTTCCTCTTTTTTGGTAAAAAGAGCTCTGAGCTCGTCATCCTATGAGGAGAGCCTCCTACACTCTTCCTCATGGTAGGTCAACTCAGCTTGGGACTTAGAAAAAGCCTGATTGTAAAGCACTATAGCCTGAAATCATAAAAGAAAGAAATCAGGAAAATGAGGATCGGAGCTCAGAGCATAGTCGACGAAAGATTACCTATTTGCAGATCTTCTCGGCTTCCTCGAAATGAGTGAGGCGTTAAGCTCGGGGATTTCTTCGACCCCAGTAAAGAATCCTTCAAAAATGTCATTCTCCCCGAGGGATGCCCCCGCATCGGGAGTCTCTCTATTATGGGAATCCCGTATCTCCCTCGGAGAGAATGTCAGACCCATCGGAGAATCACCTACATCAATAACCCCAACTAGATCGATCGGGGCCTTCTTTTGTCTTCGGGGAGGTTCAGGAAGGGCTACCCGAGCTCACTTACCGAGTGCCCCTCGGCACGGGAAATGTTTTGGCTGTCAACCAGTTTAGGGAATCCGTCTGACCCACCCTCGACAATCCCTTCAGCCCGAGGTGGAGGAACATTAACAATTTCTGGTTCAGAAGCCTTCGACTCAACAACCGTCGGCTTGGCAAGCTTCGAAGCAGTCACGCTTCCTCTTCCCCCAAGTACTAGCAGGGAGTCGTCTTTCTCTTCGCCCTCAACTCGAAGGCCCTCTGCCACTTTCTGAGTCAAGGCCGCTGAGTCGACCTTTGGATTTTGCACTTTAGCCTTCTTCGGTTGCGAGGGCTCGACCGACGATTTCCTCTTTCTCTTCTTCTCCTTGTTGGGTTTTGGGTATCCGCTTCCCCTAGCGGTGGTTCTCTCATCAAAAATGCCTCTCCTAGGCTTGCACAAGCACGAAGCATAAACACAAGAAATAAGAGTACATTCGAGGGATATATCTTTTGAGGAGCTCAAGTATAACATGAGTAAAACCTCACAGTGGTTTTTAGCTTCCCATCGGGCCCTGGCCAGATCACACCACACGCACTTAGCATATAGGCAGGTCGAATCGAGCTGGCAAACCCAGCCCGAGAGATCCTTAACCGTGCCAGGATACCACACTACAACTGCATCATCGAAGGGAGTTAGTTCGAGGGGAAGATGGTCCACAGGAAAGAAAAAAAACTTAATTAAAATATTCACTTACGATTCATATTCCATTCCTCGGGGAATGGCATCCTTTCCAAAGGAATATATTCAAGGTCCTAACTCAGACAAAGAGGCTCATCCACCTTTTGTCCTTGTCTTCGTCGGTGCAAGCAAAGAGAACCTTCGAAGGCCGACGTTGAAGCTTAATCAGACTGCCTCGATAAAGTTGGGGGCTTTACATTCTAATCAGATGGTCGAGGGTAAAAGGCATCCCCTGGATCATGTTTGTAAAATGCCTAATCATGTAAACAATACCCTAGAATGATGGGTTGATTTCGCCGAGTGTCACCCCATATTGCCTGCAGAAATCGAGGATCACGGGGTCTATCGATGGCAAAGATGGTTCTATCGGACCTAGGGTAAAAGGATATGTGTATACACTAAGGAAACCAGCTTTGTGTGTCATTATATCTTCCTCTAGAGAAGGAATCTCCACTTGCACCGCCTCTCCCCAACGAAAATCAGCCTTCACCTTCCCAGTGTCGGTTATCAGGCTAATATATTGGGACATGGGCTCACACCGCCCCGGTTTCGAAGAAGGCTTATCAAACTTGAAATCGGAGGATGTTTCACAGGGTCAGGGGATACACTCCTCGATACGAGGAGGTACCATTTCCTTTCTCTTAGACGAGCGTGAAGATGAAGAAGCTTTATGATCTCGGGGAACGATTTTAGAGGTCTTTGCCATTTTTTGCCGAAGGATTTCAGAAGAAAATAAAGAAACTGGTTGAGAGATGAACACAAGAAAGAAGTAAGAAGGGTTGTTCAAAGTTTGAAGATATGATAAGGAGTGAAGGATTGAAGTATCTATAGGGTCCAGTACTGCGTGTTGGGGAAAGCCAAAGGGCGACCAACCGTCATAATCAATTCAAGGCTTTTCAAAAGCCGTGCGAACGTGACTTTTGAAATTTGTCACATCAATCGCTTACATGACATAACTGGCGTAATGATGGAAGTCATTGAAGAGTTGAGAAATTCAAATTGTTCCTTGTTATTTCAATCCAAGAAACGCGAGGATTATCTGTATACAATCAAAATTAGGGAAGGTCGATTATGAGGCTTTTGTGGAATTTCAAGCCCGGCCTCGATGGGATCGAGGCAGAGTCTGAGGCCCGACCCCGAGGTTCTCCCCTCGAGGTGGTATATCGAAGGTTCACCACAGCATATCTCGAGGCAGTATGAAAATCGATGACCGTCATGGAAAGGCGGGAAATTCCCAAGGGCACGTGGTTAAACCTGACCAGGTCTGCAAGAATAGTACAAGTTCGTACGGAGCCATTATACAGTTGTACCAATAGCATTTCTTTGTCATTATTAAAACGTACTATGTTGGGATTCTCCTCTCCTATATAAAGGGGACCCCTGTCATTTTGTAACACACGTGAATATTCAATGCAATAGAACATTCTCTGCTTTTCTTGCCTAAACATTCTCAACAATTACTGTATAGATTAATTGCTCTTTATTTATTGTCTTCATTTGTTGTTCTTCATTTATTGCTCATTATTAACCACAAAAGTCTATCATCGAGGCCTCCGATACCGTTGTTTATTCATTGATTGTTCGTTATAACAAGACCTCCAGGCCCGGTCTCAGCGAGCTCGAGGCCCAGCCTTGTAACAATTTTGGTTTACATATCTTACTTTCCTTACTTACACTAAGAATTTCTTACATAACAGCTAGCATTAAAATAAATCACATATTTTTAGGACCACAAAATCAAATACAATTGTTAATTCCATTTTTCAAGTAAACATGACCGCCGACATGCCGTTGTGCATGGTGTGAGTCGCTATTACAGACTCCCTTCCATGGCAATTTGAAGAGGTCGGAGCACTCGATGAAGAGATGACCTTTGTAGAATAGGTCAATTTTGTGTCAATTGGATCAGAGGGTTGGTTCCCCATGTTATTTGGAGTCGATTGACCTTTCAGATACGCCGAATTAGCGCCGTCCGGCGGGTCCATCGGTTGGCGCGTGGAGGAGACGGAGGTTTATAAAATAGCCATTGGGTTCAGTTTTAGAGAGAGAAGAGAGAAATCTAGACCACTTAACCCCCTCCCTCTTAGTTCGTTTTCTTTATGTTTTTCTTTCTACTTTACATGTTTAAATATGCAATTATAAATAATCAGAATCATATGATGTCTAAAGTGTTTGACCAAAAAGTGTTATGCTTTTTGTTAAACTAATGATGTAAAGTAATATGGGCAAATCCTAGTTAAGCATAATAAATCCTAGATCTAAAATTAAAGGATGTCGATAATATAAGACTGTATTCAAGATTTTTAAATATCAAGCATATGTTCAATGATTGGAAATAAATATGAGAGTAATGATAATAAATAAATGTGACAAAGGGCATTAAATGTAAATAGAAGGAATTTAACACCCAAATATTGAGTGAGGTTGATGATTCCTTCTCCTGACTGCAACGCGTGACAATAAACTATGAAGATGGGCAAAGTGTTCTTGGATCTTGGGAGTAGAAAAGTAGAAAAAACAATGAGAACCGAACATGAACGACATGACAAGATTTTGTATATATTCTTGATAGTCAATCTTTTACAAGATGCTCTTATCAGCAAGTGAAGATCCCTTTCTGTTCCCTATCTCTTACTATTTATAAGGGATATTCCTAGGAAACCCTAAAAGTACAGTTGAAGGAATATTCAATAGAATATTTCTTTTCACAGTTCTAAGACTATTTTAACCATTGCTATTATTCGTTCTCTACTCGAATTCGGTCCTGGTCTCTCACTTGGTGACTCCTCGCTGCTGGGCCTTGCACGACCTCGGCCACATCTCGTCCATTTGCATCCGCTAAGCAAAGCCTGATTTGACCCATACACAAAGTCCCCCTCACCCCGTCATCCGTGTCAAATTAACTTTACGAGCTGGACATAGTATATAGCACAGTGTACATAATTGGCACATTACATCTTTCAACCAGTGCACATAGCTAGGTTATCTAACAAATAAAATCACCTTATTTATAGCATGTTCAATATAACATGTGAGATACATAATGTATGTATCTCTACATTCTTCTACACGAACATGATATATGTGTCTTCTGAGAAAGGCAAAAGAGCCTCTACTCATAATGCGATGAAAATAAGCCATAATAGTTGTGTAGTCATAAAACTCTTAAAATTTGTGGTCTAAAATCTGCCACAACATTTATGTGGCTATAAATGCTTCATATTAAGAAATATTGAAAAATGTCAATCTTTTCGGAACAGGCAAGGAAATAATGTCAATCTTTTTTATACAGAGTTACTACATATACAGTCAGACCTCTCTATAACAAACCAAACTTTTTCTAGGTTCATAGGTTATACAAGTCATGAGCAAGTGTCTAGTAGAGTTTTGTGGATCAGTATGATGATGTCCATACCTATCTTCGAGAGGGTACAAGACATTTAGGATATACTTCCCATCTTTCTTTCCTTATTGTGCGACATTAATTCAGCTTGAAGCGTAACTCTTTGAATTCATTCCATGCATTCGTATGCGCATGTGAGCACTCGGTATCGGCTCTGCGCCGGCATCTTGGGATTCCATGTTATGGCATTGTTGAGTAAATAGAAATTTATGTTATGGCATTTATTCTTTGGCCATTTTGCAAAAATAGTCATTCTGAAGAGTTGCACCTCTTCAGATTTCAACCCAACTTTGGCTATAAATACAAGTCCATTTTCTCAGATTTTCCATACGAATTTTCTGAGTTCTTCTCCTTTCTTCTGCATAGTTTAACTTCAAAGAAAATAACAGTAAGTGTGATTTACTATCGAACTTTGTGTTCGCTGAAACACTGGGGTTTGAAGTACCACTACACCAGTGTGTAATTCGTTCTATCCTGGGAGGAAATAATCCATAATCTTGGGTACTAGAAGGAGATTAAATACTTTAAGGAAATACTGTGAATTCAGTGGGCTCGAATTGGTTTTTTATTTCGTTTACATATATGCTTATGTTATTTTATTTTCTCCAGAATTGTTTTACAAATACAGATTACTAACAAGCTTAAGGAATTTATTATATTTTTTGTATTTGTGTTATATTCATTGTTTCTAGAGAGTAAAACCTTTGTGGTTTTATACTCTATTGGAGATTAAAATCTATATGATTTTAACGTTTTTGTCATTCTTTTACAGAAATGAGGAATGACAATGGAAACCAAGTCGTTCCGATGGTAACTGTTAATGCCTCAACGAGCCGAAAAACACCGACAGCATTGGCACCAGCGGAGAAATCCGAAAACTTTTCCGGGATTGATTTCAAGCGCTGGCAGCAAAAGATGTTCTTCTACTTGACTACTCTAAGTATCCAAAAGTTCATCAGGGAAGATGTTCCTGTGCTGTCCGATGAAACTCCAGAGACTGAATGCTTTCTCTTGATTTAGGCGTGGAAGCATTCAGATTTTTTGAGCAAGAATTATATTCTAACCGGGCTGGAGGATGCTTTATATGACGTCTACAATGGCGTGAAAATGTCAAAAGAAATGTGGATTGCGCTTGAAAATAAATATAAAACTGCAGATGCCGGGTTGAAGAAGTTCGTTGCTGCAAAGTTTTTGGACTACAAAATGGTAGATAGCAAGTTTGTTATTACCCAAGTCCAAGAATTGCAAGTGATTATTCACGATCTCCTTGTTGAAGGTATAAGTAGAATTAATACTAATGTTGGTAGTATTAATTTTATTATGTTTACTAACACCATTTTCATTGAAGGTCTTGTCATCAATGAAGCATTCCAAGTAGCAGCGATGATTGAGAAGTTGCCTCCGTTGTGGAAGGAATTCAAAAATTATTTGAAGAACAAACGCAAGGAGATGTCCCTTGAATATCTCATTGTTCGTTTGAGAATTGAAGAGGACAATAAAGTTGCTGACAAGAGAGGCAGCTGAAACTCAACAATAATGGGAGCAAATATTGTTGAAGATAACAAAAAGAGGAAGAAGGCTTCTGGACCGAAATACAACCCAAGCAAGAAGCGATTCAGTGGAAATTGCTACAACTGTGGAAAAGTCGGACACAAATCTACGGAGTGTCGTGCTCCGAAGAAAGACAAGAAGAAGGGTCAAGCAAACATGATTGAAAAGCATGATGATGCTGATGACTTGTGTGCCATGCTTTCCGAATGGAACTTGGTGGGCAATCCTAAAGAGTGGTGGATTGATTCTTGAGCCACTCACCATGTTTGTGCTGTTGGAGAAGCTTTTGCTACTTATGCTCCTGTTGGACCCGATGAGACGATTTCTATGGGAAATGCTTCAAAGGCGAAGATTGAAGGATGTGGGAAGATATTTCTCAAAATGACTTCCGGCAAAGTGGTGACTTTGAACAACGTCCTTCATGTTCTCGAGATTAGGAAGAATTTAGTCTATGTTGGACTTCTTGTTAAGAATGGTTTTAAATGTGTATTTGTATCCGATAAGGCTGTAATAAGTAAGAATGATATGTTTGTAGGAAAAAGGTTACCTCACCGAGGGTCTTTTCAAGCTGAATGTCATGGTTGTTGAAATAATAATAAAATTTCAGTTTCGTCTTACTTACTTGAGTCAAATGAATTATGGCATATACGTTTGAGTCATGTTTNCTTGAGTCAAATGAATTATGGCATGTACGTTTGGGTCATGTCAATTATAAAACCTTGCGAAAAATGATTAATTTGGAAGTATTGCCTAAGTTTGAATGCGACAAATCAAAATGTCAAGTATGTGTGGAATCTAAGTTTGTTAAACATCCTTATAAGTCAGTTGAAAGGAATTCAAATCCTTTAGACTTAATTCACACAGATATTTGTGACTATTTGTGACATGAAGTCAATACCATCTCGCGGTGGAAAGAATTATTTCATAACTTTTATTGACGATAGTACTCGATATTGCTATGTTTTAGTAAAGATGAAGCAATAGACGCATTCAAGCAATACAAAAATGAAGTTGCAACGCAACTTAACCAGAAATCAAAATGATAAGAAGTGATATGGGTGGTGAATATGAATCTCCTTATGAAGAAACATGTTTAGAATATAGAATTATTCATCAAACAACGGCCCCTTATGCGCCCAATACAATGGGATTGTGGANTAAAGGAGATGATGAACGCGTTGTTGATAAGTTCTGGTTTGCCACAGAACTTGTGGGGGGAAGCCATTCTTACGGCTAACCGAATACTAAATCTAGTACCCCATAGCAAAACACAATCCATTCCATATGAAAAATGGAAAGGAAGGAAACCCAACTTGAATTATTTTAAAGTGTGGGGGTGTTTGGCAAAAGTGCAAGTTCCTAAACCAAAAAGGTAAAAATAGGACCGAAAAACCGTTGATTGTGTTTTCATAGGATATGCGACTAATAGTAAAGCATATCGATTTCTGGTACATAAATCAGAAAATCCCGACATTCATAATAATACGGTTATAGAATCAGATAATGCTGAGTTCTTTGAAAATATATATCCGTATAAAAAGGAATGTGAGTCGATTGGTGAAGGATCTAAACGATCTCGGGAAGAAACAAAAGAAAGTATATTTAATCAGGAGGATCTAAGACGTAGTAAACATCAAAGAACACCTACTTTGTTTGGACCAGAGTTTGTGACTTTCTTATTGGAAAAGGAGCCTTAAGCATATAAAGAAGTTATGTCTTCTTCGGAATCATTGTTTTGGAAAGAGGCAGTCAATAGTGAAATAGAATCCATATTGAACAACCATACATGGGAATTGGTTGATCTTCCTCCTGGAAATAAACCGTTGGGTTCTAAATGGATCTTTAAGAGGAAAATGAAAGATGATGGCACTATTGACAAGTTTAAGGCAAGACTTGTGGTCAAAGGATATAGACAACGAGAAGGTCTTGACTATTTCGATACATACTCTCCAGTTACAAGAATTACGTCCATAAGAACGTTGGTAGCGTTAGCTGCAGTTTATGGTCTTGAAATTCATCAAATGGATGTTAAGACGGCCTTCTTAAATGGAGAGTTGGAGGAAGAAATTTACATGGAACAACCTGAAGGGTTTGTGGTTCCAGGTAAAGAAAAGAAGGTATGTAGACTTGTTAAGTCCCTTTACGGACTAAAACAAGCACCCAAACAATGGCATGCGAAATTTGACCAAACAATATTGTCAAATGGTTTTAAAATAAATGAATGTGATAAATCTGTGTACATTAAGAATGTTCCAAATCACATAGTCATTATTTTCTTATATGTGGATGATATGCTGATAATGAGTAATGACATTGCCAATATAAATGCAACTAAGCGCATGCTAATTGGCAAGTTTGATATGAAAGACTTGGAAGTTGTTGATTTAATTCTGGGAATTAAGATCCATAAGACTTCTCAAGGTCTGACATTGTCACAATCTCATTATATTAAGATAGTACTTGAAAAATTTAAGCACTTGGGCTTTAAAATTGCAAAGACTCCAATTGACGTGAATCATGCATTAGCAAATAACAAAGGCCAAAGCATATCACAATTGGATTATGCTCGTGTGTTGGGATGCTTAATGTACATCATGAATTGTACACGACCAGATATAGCTTGTGCTATAAGTAAATTGAGTCGATATACGAGCAATCTAGGTCAATCTCATTGGATGGCAATGAAACGAGTTTTGGGATATTTAGTACATACCCAGGACTTTGCTTTGCACTACAGTAAATCATGCGGTCATTGAGGGATACTGTGATGAAAATCGGATCACCGGATCAACTGATTCCAAGTCCACAAGTGGATATGTATTCACTATTGGTGGAGGAGCGGTATCTTGGAAGTCGTCCAAACAAACTTGTATTGCCCGCTCTACAATGGAGGCTGAGTTCATAGCCTTAGATAAAACTGGTGAAGAAGTTTAAAGGCTCCAGAATGTCTTGGAAGATATTCCATTTTGGCCCAAACCGTTGACACCAATATGCATACATTGCGATAGTCAATCGGCAATTGGAAGGGCTGGGAGCGTTATGTATAACGGTAAATCTTGTCATATATGACGAAGACATAAAACCGTTAGGCAGTTACTCTTTAGAGGAATTATCATGATTGACTATGTAAAGTCAAGTGATAATGTATCGGATCCACTTACAAAAGGCCTAACTAGAGAGGTAGTTGAGAAATCATCAAGGAGAATGAGACTATGGCCGAGAACAAGTCATAGTGGCGGTAACTCTACCTAGAAGACTGGAGATCCCAAGATCTAGGTTCAAGGAGATCAAACAAAGTCATTAATGACGGTTCAACATTGTCAACTAAACTTTTGGTCCATTCTCGTGATGAGACAATGTTCAGTACCAAGGAATAAAGCATTAAGGATTTTTAATGATTTCTAAATTTGATACGGGGCATATCAAATAGTGTATCTACGGGATGACACGTTTAGGAATCACCTATGTAAGTCTGAAGCGTTAGCCGCTTCAAGGAGAATTTTGCAAGGCCAGTTCTCTATGCACTTATGAAACCAGGCGGTGTTCATGGCTGAAACGAACACAACAATGAGAACCAAAGACGGTTAAGGATTGGTTGTGTGACTTGTGGTTGTCTAGGTATACACCAAAGTTCGACGGTTCAAAGATATCAAATCTACCGATTGATCGAGTATATCCGACATAAGTTCACTACAGAAAGTTCAAAGGGAAACCTACTTATCCAGATACAATTAATCCTTGCTTTCGAATCATACAGTTTTTCATGCATACTTCCGTGATATAGCCAGTCCCAATTCATGTGGGGGATTGTTGGGTTTTAAGTTATTAATGCTTAAAATAGGGTGAATGGGAAATGGAGAAAAAAAAATGAAATATTTGAGTTTTCCTCCTTGATTGTCCCATATGGGAATAGGAAAAGGTTTTTGATGGGTATATAAGCAATTGCTCTTTTTCTAGGTCATAAAGAGTTGAGAAGAAGGCAAGCCTCGCGTCGTCATCGTCGTCGTCGCTCGCTCGCTCGGCTCGGCTTCGGCTTCGGAATTTGGATTTGGTCAAATGATCGATTGATTAATTTTTGGACCAAATTTATTTCTTAATAGTAAATATTAACATAAATGTTATTAAATATTTGGTTTAATAACAAAATATTAATATTAAAATAAATATTAATATTAAATCCAATTCAGTTATCCAATTTTCAGTTTTCTGTTTTTGTAACAGAAAATTAACTACCCTTCAATTTTTCCTCTTTATTGTTGAGTAAATAGACATTTATGTTATGGCATTTAACCTTTGGCCATTTTGGCAAAACATCCATTCTGAAGAGTTGCACCTCTTCAGGTTTCAGCCCAACTTTGCCTATAACTACAAGTCCATTCTCTCAGATTTTCCATACGAATTTTCTGAGTTCTCCTCCTTTCTTCTGCATATTTTAACTTCAAAGAAAGCAACAGTAAGTGTGATTTGCTACCGAACTTTGTGGTTGCTGAAACACTAGGGTTTGAAGTACCACTACACCAATGTGTAATTCGTTCTATCCTGGGAGGAAATAATCCATAACCTTGGGTACTAGGAGGGGATTAAATTCCTTAAGGAAACACTGTGAATTCAGTGGGCTCGAATTGATTTTTTATTTCGTTTACATTTCTGTTTATGTTATTTTATTTTCTCCAGAATTGTTTTACAAATACAGATTACTAATAACATATGCTCTCTATAACAACACTTCGTTATAACATCCAAAAATATTCGAAACAAATGAAATTGTTATAGAGAGGTTTAACTGTAACATGCTAGCTAAAACATGTTAAAACAATAAAGTGATTCTTTTTTTTTTTCCTCTTGAAAATGGATATGTCAAACTTGAATTCAGGACCTTTTTGTGTTATGAACTTCTGATACCACAGTTAATTGTATGATTATCTTATTTAAAATATATATGTTGTCAGCACACTTTTAATTAAGAGTATTTAATTGAATCTTGGGTACATTATTATATCCGATGTAGACTACGGATCTTTACACTCTGCATTTGTGGTAATTATAGTATGGCTTCAGTGAAGTGATGATGTATTGACATAATTTTTGTGTAGTACAATTACACGTAAAAGCAGCAGAAAAGAGAGTCACAAAAATGGCGAGGCAAAGAATGAAGAATTTCCCGACAAACCAACGCCTAACTATCCCTTTGGCTGTATTGCACGCTGCAAACTGTATACACTGCAGAAGCAACGAGTACACACAGAGATCTTTGGGTCTCATCCAAAATACATGAAGAAACATGGAGCCTACCACGGAAATGTGCGATAGGCACTTGACAGCAAAAAACAGAGAGGGCAAAAACCTAGAGCTAGAGCCGGGGTCCACTTGGAAAGATAATATTTAATTACATTTAGTTAAATAATTTAATGATAAACTTTTATCTACAAGATAAATGGCTTGTACCCCACTTTAAAGGGTCGTTGATTGTGGAATTTAAGCAATTAATCCTAGCATAAACTTATGCATAAAATAATGTAATTTTTTTCCCAAAAAGTATTGACATTTTTTTTAAAACGAATTAATAGGAAAATATGGGTGAATCCAAGTTAAATATAATAACTACTAAATCTGGAGATTGGAGATTCGATGTATAATCAAGGTTAAGTTGAGGACAACGATCTTCAATATAAACGAAACTGTATTCAATGATTGTTAAAGAATACAATAAATGTAGTGTAGAATAAATGCATATAATTGCAATAAATATAATAAAGAGGAATTTGTCACCCAAATATTGAGTGACTCATATGAATCTCTTTTCTAACAACAACGTGAAATAATAGGAAATGGGGGAGAACACGAGAGCCTTGGATCTAGTGAGTGAAAAGGTATATTTAGAACAAGAGAATCAGTGGAAAAGACAAACTTTGTATATTCTTTGTAGTCAACTTTACAAGTGTGTTCTTATCAGAAAAGTTCAAGATCCCCTTTTTGTTCTTCATCATTTCCTATTTATATGGGACATTTCTAAGAAAACCCTAAAAAAATACAATTGAAGGAATATTCAAAATGAATATTCCTCTATTAAGCCCTAAACTTATGCTACCGTTATTTTACACGTTCCCAACTCGACATCGGTACAGTCCCTCCTAAAGGTAACTTCTTGTCACTAAATCGTGGTCAGCTGAAGCTTCGACCACGTCCGTCACGGCTATTAGACTCGATCCAAATTTCGACCAATACAATAGTATTTGTGTTGGCAGCACACGACGAAAATAAACGTTGCACGACTAATGCAATATTTGGTGGATGACATTACATCATAGCTTTATTAAATTATACGGGATAAATGTGAAATAAGATTATATGTAATAGCAATATAACTATTAAACAATTTAAAGATAAAAATATCATTTTAAAATAAGTAATTCATTTATTAATATTGTTCTACTATTAATCATCGCGTGGCGCATTAACATGGAGACCTTTCTCATCTCCAAATTCATTATGGGCATCTATCCTCATTAACAAATATTCCTTACGAACTAATCATCTACTTTTTTCAAATACTTGGAAAGCAGTGACCTTAGGATGAAAATTTTGCTAAAAAGGCATAGTATGGCATATTACAAATGGCCAACACATTTGATTCTGGACGGAACCTTTGCTAGGGCCAAACTTCATACTGGGAAGCCAAATTGAAGGCTCATTATCACATGCGGTCCATAACTCCACAATATCACATTACTAACACAACAATTAGTTAACATCAACGATCTTCCATTTGAACTACCACTAAATATAGAAAATTAGTTGCGAAATATATACGCCGAACCCCTCAGTAATCCACATACCTATGATAAAATTATCTGAGGACTAACTCCTAATGAAAAATTTACTGTATAATCCATATATCAGAGTTTACAACCAACTCATGAAGTTGTCAACTTTAAATGGATATGGGCTTTAACATTACCGTAAAAAATTAAATACTTCTTATGATTAATTGGACATAATCGTCTACCAACAACTGCATATCTATATAGACTCAACATAACTTCGCCACCAATATGTCCTCTTTGCCAACAACACAACGAAACCATTGTCCACATATTATTTAACTGCACACACGCCACGTCCATATGGCATACTATAGGAATCATGCATGATTTCAACACAAATGCAAATAATGACAACTCTCCAATCCATGTCATTCACACGTTCCTCAACTCTACTACACCAATACCAACACACACGCCAACACACATACTTATCCCTTTCAACTCTGGCACATACGAAACTGGCGCAACAAAAAAAAAATCAACACATTAACGTACAAAACTCATTGCAACAAATAGCCTTTCCTGCAAATGAATATCATTATCTCATCCAACAATAAAACTCATATACCCAAATGAATCTCTACATCAAATGGGAACCACCTATTGTCGGCACTTTCAAACTTAATACAGGCGGTTCCTTCAATACAACTCATCCTGGCTATGGTATAGGAGGGGTATTCAGAAACTCCACAGGAAATTGGATCCTAGGTTTCACTGGAAGAAGACCCACATGAGACCCTACTACAATGGAACTCTACGCCTTACTACAAGGTTTACACATAGCATGGCAACATAAACTCTTGCCATTGGAAATCAATATCGACTCTACTGAGGTAATTATTATGTTAAAAAACAATAACATGCAGCCTTCATCACTACTATCTGATTGCAGATACTTGCTACGATAGATGGGTAGCCCGCACATCATGCATACTTACATGGAGCAGAATAGCGTAGCTGATAGCTTAGCAAAACATGAAGCATCTATGAACTTAGGAACAACCTTGCATTTACTATAGGATCCACCAACTTTTTTGGAAAATGAATTGCATGCAAACCGACAAGGAACTGTCTACTTAAGGAAAACATCTACTGTGGCTCAGCATGTTCCTCTTACATTTTGTTTATATGATCCATCTAATGAATGTATTATTGTAGAACAAGATAGACCTCAGCAACACAACTTCCCGCAATGTAAGGAAACTTTTGTCAATGCTCCTTGTAATGTAACAAGTTTTAATATGAAGTCATTTCGTCGGTTGACCAAAAAAATTATCGCGTAATAATTTTTTATTACTCTCTCTATTCACTTTTACTTGGCACGTTTTGAATTTTCACGTACCTTAAGAAATAATAATGAAGTGCATAATTTACCATAATACACATACTAATTGATGTATATTTTATTGGATTTGAGAAAAAATAATTTGAAATGAGTAATAACTATTATGGATGTAATAGGGGGGAAAATTGGTCTTCTCTTGATAATCGTAAAGTGAAAAAATGAAAATCTATTTTTGTTATACATGACAAGTAAAAGTGAACGGAGGGAGTATTAATTAACGCATAAACAAACTTTTGCGTTGTGATTTTTTATTGGTAGAAAATATCCAGACGTGTGGCATGCACAAAAGTCAACATGTAGCAAACACAGAGAACAATGTGTAACAAACACATATAGACACCTTAATTAACTCCGGGTTAGCTGAAAGTTCGTCTTGTATCCGCTTTCATTCTCATGATTTCGATACACACGACTATTGTTGAAATTTGTTTACCCTAAAATTTGGATAACAATTAAACTTATATTGTGATTTTAAGGATATGTGATTTCATCCAATACCAATTCATAAACGAGAACATAATTAGATGAACTAAACAGTAAAATAAATCAAACCAGCATGTAAGAAAGCCTCGACCTCGAACCAAAGTAACCTCGAGGTGATATAGTAAGAACAGTAAAGAATAAAGCAACTCTGATGAACACTAAATAGAGCAATAAGCAAGAAAGAAATGATTGTATATATTTTTTCAGTGAGTAATGATGATTACAAATGAATGTAATTCCTTTTTATATAGTAGAGGAGTCCTAATTAAGGTATATTTATAATTATAGTAGGAAATCATTGTTTAACCAAAGAATTAGATCCTTTGCCTAAAGCTATTTTTAGGAATGAACACAGGTTTATGATAATCAACGAAGTAATAATAAGTAAAAAGGAGTAAGTAAATAGACAATAATATGATGCACAGAAAGGTAAAGAGTATGGTATTCGTCGTTCATATGATCTTACAAGTGATACCTTATTCCCTTATATAGAAAATTTCCATAATATAACGTCTATTTCTTGATATGATGGCACATTAATAACTAATTATTACATTAATGTAACGTTACAAAGAATAACTGTAACTATTGCGTGAAGGTTGTGTAACGTGTAGGTCATTAATTGAAGATTTCTGAATTTGCCTGTAGCTCTGTCCGAATTCATTCTGACTGTGTCTCTTCCTTGTCTCAATCGGATTGAGTTTCTCGTAACTGATTACCCCGTAGGTTTATTGAGTCGTGCCTCTTTGCTCCGCGCATCTTTATAGAATCATGTCTAGCAGTCATGTTTTTCTTGATCCACGTAATCGGCTGAGCCATCAAGAATTATCATACGTATGAAACTCTTTTTTACCAATACAAATAGTCCCCCCATTTACCATTTATTTATCGATTTAATATTTGGTAAGTGGATACGCATTTATGGGGAGAATATTTTGCCGCCGCTTTACCTCGAAACATTGTATCTTTCTCTGAAGATAGGCGTCGCTTGTCACTTCCATTTAATGTTCTAGCCACGTGTTCCCTCCGGATTGGTTTTGCAGTTACTCGGCGCCTTTTAGGGCTTTTTGCGGCTGCATCAGTCACGAAGTGACACCTTCAATTATGACTTTCTCATCATTATTTTTTCCCATGTTTGACGGTTGTCTTCAAGTATAAATACCTCTTTTCCTTTATTTACTTTCACGAAACACTTCTAACTTGTTTTTTTATTTGTAAAGAATTTTTTCCTTGTCTTCGTAAACATGTCTTCTTCGAACCAGCCTAAAAGAGTGATAGATGTCGAGGATTTGACCCCTTCTTCTGCTCCGACTCGGAACCGGAGAGGTGGTAGACTGAGAAGTTTAGGTTATACTCCTTTGAGAGGATCTTCTTCTTACCAGATTACTTCCCCTCCTTCTGCTAGGTCTTTAGTTTCTCCAAGAGCTAGGGCTTCCAGGTCTTCGTCTAGGGGTAGAGAACATCATGAACTCTTACACGAACCACGAGTTGATGAAATCATTCATGCTGAGTTTACATTCACTAGGGATAGTCAGGTCCTTGTAGATCAGTTGTTATCCCTTGATAGTGCCGATAGGTATCCTACCCTTATCACCGAAGGTTTGATTCCCCTTGTTCGTAGGGAATGTTTTTGGAAGTCTGATTTTCCTATCATTATTCCAAATAGCAACCAAAGAATAACATCTTACAAGACGGGATATTCTTTCGTTTATACCTACCCTTTTACTTTAGGGTTTAAATCTCCTATTGATCCAGTCATCATCGAATTATGTCATTTCTTCAAAATTTGCTTAGGACAAGTCGGTCCTCTTGTGTGGCGGGTTGTTGCATGTCTCCGGTGTTTAGCTACTTTAGCCTCGGTTCCTTTCACATTTAATCATCTCATTCATCTTTATTCTCCTGTCTTATTTCATCAAGAGATTTTTACTCTAGCTGCCAGGAGTAAAAGAGTGTTGGTAACCCCTGAAGACGATAAGGATAGAGGTTGGTACCTTCGGTACGTTGCTGCGCCTACTTCTGGTTTAGTGGGTGAATAAAATCTTCCCTTCCCCAAGAAGTGGAATCGTGCACGTGAGTACATTTTAGCTCATATTTGTTATTTTTCTTCTTTTTTCTTTAAGTGTTTTATTAACACCGTAGTCGTTTCTTCTTCTCTCAGCAATCATGGGTACTGTTGAGAATGTCTCCGGTATCTGTGGTTGGGTAGAAAAGTTGTTGTCGATTGCTCCGTTGGAAGAAAGGTCTTGGAAGTACTTCTCCGGGAAGTACAACTGGACAGTGAAAACTCACGGTAAGTGAAGCTTTTTCGTTTCTTTCCTAGCTCGAATCTCTTTCTCGTTTTAACCCTTTATTTTTTATAGGGTTTCCTATCTGTGGAGTGTCTGCTTCCAAAATGTACCTGGCTCAGGCCCAAGAAATTATTTCAGGATCTTCGTCTTCTAAGAGAAAGGCTGGTGGAACTAGGACCTCAGAAGAGGAGGAGGAAGACGAGGGCACTTTGGTGCATAGGTCGCGTAGAAGGAGGGTGATTTCAGACGATGAGTCTACACCCGTGGTTGTGCCTATCGTACCTAAAGTCGGACCTTCTACCTCCGACGACATTTCTCCCTCTCCTGTGCGTGATTTTGTGGATCACTTGTTCCGTGAAGGCTTTGGCCCTGATGTTAATGAAGCTCCTTTGACTGTTTTCCTCCCTCTTTTAGTAGAACTCCTTCATCTGTTCCTGTTATTACCTATGCTCCCTTGGTTATTACTGCTCCCGTTGCTACTTTTCTTGTGCCTTTTTCATGTCCTCAGACTTCATTGCACGTGGCTTATTCATCTCAGCCTGCTTCCGTGCCTCCTCCTGTTAGAGAAATAGGGTCTTCCAGCAGAGAGATGAGGCAGGTGCTAATCAAAGTCCCAGCTACTGGGAGCCGTTTTAAGAAATCCGGTCAGCCTGATGTGTGGCTGAAGCCCTTGATAGGCCCAACAGAGAGGACCAAGCTGGATAGCCACAGTTCTCTTACATGGGCTAATGAGATCGTGCATCCTCTTTGAAGGTAAAGTGCATTCTTTTGCATTTCATTCGTGTACATGTAATTGTCGTATCTAATTGATTTCCTTTTTGTAGATCAATCCTATAGGCACGGAGCTCATGAAGAGTGTTTCTAATGCGGAGCAAGAAATAAAAGAGTGGCAGGCTGAAGCGGGCAACTGGAAGGGGAAATATGGCAGCCTAAGGCTCGACATGGAAGCCTTAGAAGACGAAAAACGCACCTTGGAGCGACAGATGAGGGTCATGGCAGCGGAGTTGGCAGTGGAGAAGGCTTCTTCTAACCAGGCAGACAAAGACAAGAGCATCCTTGAGTCTTTATTTGCTGAAAAGTTATCTCGTGCCTCAGAAGAAGCTAGGAGTTTAAAAGCCTTGCTGGAGCAGAAAGAAGAGTACTCAGGCAAGCTTGTGCAGTCTCTGACTCAGACCCATGAGGATCTTCGCAATGACTTGGACAAAATTCAATTCCTGGAGAGGTCTGTTGCACCTTTAAGGGCCGCCAAAGATGCTGTTGAGGCTGAGAGGGACGGGCTAAGAGCTGAGATCATGATATGGGAGAATGACTACGAAGCTCTTGAGGAAGAAACAACTATCGATGTTAGTTGGGCGTACATGAACTCTCGCCTCGACACATTGACGGAAATGAGCCAAGAGGGTTTCGACCTTAATGCTGAAATAGATAAAATCAAAGAAGCCATGGAGAAGGCTCAACAAGGTCAGAATCTCTCTTCACTTGAAGGTGAGTCTCCTGCTGCTCAAGTCCCCTCGTCCCAAGCTGCTCCTTCTCCCTCTGCCAGTGAAAAAGTTGATCCCCCTTCTAAAAACAATTAAGATGTTGGTTTCCCCTCCCCCCCCCCCCCCCCCCCCCCCCCCCCAA
>ML287664.1:0-73027 GCA_005239495.1 Nicotiana undulata | reverse complement strand
GGGGCACCCCAATGTACAAAACTATATGCGGCTAAGTATTAGTTAATACTTAGTTTTTACTTAGCCGCTTTAATATATGCAAGTATGACTTTTTTGCTTTGAGTTTTTGTTTCACTCTTTTTAAGCCTTTTGCATGCTTGATTTTAGAGGTTTTTGTTTTACCTCTGAGTTTTTGCGTAAGTATGCTGAAATTGCTCATACCTTTTTCATAGTAAGTACGGTGTTGCATATAAAATGCGTGCCTTTTTGCAACTGTTTTCTTTTAACGGATTTGATATACGCTTGTATTTCGTAACTGTTTTTCGTATGCAACAGTTTTTTCGAGTTAATACAAAAGAATAATTGTTTTTTTGTTTGTAATAGTTTTTACAAAAGTTGGGTTTTTTGCCCATAACTGTTTTTGTTGATAACAGTTTTCAATAATCACGAGGGAAATACTTTTTTATCCGTAACTGTTTTATTTGATAACAGTTTTTAAATAAATACAAGGATTTTGATCTTTCATCCTTAACTGTTTTATTTGATAACAGTTTTCTATATGAGTACAAAGATTTCGTAACTGTTTTCGGTTACAACAATTTTTGAATGAGTACAATGATGATGATCTTTTATCCACAACTGTTTTTTGGTTACAAAACTTTTCTTTTGAATAAATACAAAGATGTGCATTTCTTCCTCGTAGCTAATATTTTTCCTTTTAACCTGAACATGTTCGAAGGTTTTCTGGATCAGGCTTTGTGTTTGAGTCTTTGGCTCTTTCGATTTTGCTCGTATCACTTGACTTGTTGGGTAGATGGATCTTTAGGCTCGAGCTTTGACTTTTTGATAGTCTTCTTTGCTTCGTCTTTAGCCTTCCATACTGTATAGTCCCCCAAGTGTTTGAGCTTTGAAGAATGAAATCTCGAGCACTTGAATATTCCTTCCTTGTGGTCCTTTTCCTGAAAAGGAAAAACATACGGGCCTCGAAGGTATATAATTTTCAGATGATGACTGCTTAACCCTTTAAAACGTCCATCAGAAAGTGTAACCCTAGATCGGGAATTCAATTACTTCCTCGCGTCTTTGCAAGTCTAATATCATCATCTGGTGATGGGTTAGCTTTATGCCTATCATCTAAAAAGGTTAGTAAAATTTTAAATGTTCAAAATAAAATCGAACGTGTGATACCTGACCGGAGGTATTCCTTTTCCTTAGAAGTAGTACTTCTTCAAATGGATGGTATTCCAGCTTGTTGGTAGGATTCTGCCGTCCATAGCTTCTAGCTCGTAAGCGCCCTTCCCAGCTATGCCTCGGACTTTGTAGGGTCCTTCCCAGTTTGGACTTAGCTTCCCTGCACCTGCTTTTTTCGTTGATTGAAAGACTTTTTTAAGAACAAATTCCCCAATCTTGAAGTATCTTAGGCGAGATTTATGGTTGTAATAACGCTCTATGATTTGTTTCTGAGCTTCCATCCGTATTAATGCGGCTTCTCTTCTTTGTTCGAATAAGTCTAGATTAATGCTCAACTCATCGTTGTTTTCATCTTCCGTGGCTGTTGTAAACCTTATGCTTGGTTCTCCAATCTCACTGGTATTAAGGCTTCTGAGCCATAGACAAGTGCGAACGGAGTTTCTCCCGTGGCTGTTTTTGAAGTTGTTCTGTATGCCCATAATACCGCTGGTAACTCAACGGGCCAATTTCCTTTGGCTTTTTCTAGCTGCTTCTTTAGATTATTGATGATGACTTTATTCGTTGACTCAACTTGACCGTTAGCTACGGGGTAATATGGCATTGAAGTAATCCGTTTGATTTGCCAGCTTTCGAAGAATTCTGTGATTTGCTAGCCTATGAATTGTGGGCCACTATCACACACGATCTCCTTCGGTATTCCAAAGCGGCATATTATATTTTTCCATAAGAAGCTTTTAACTTCCTTTTCTCGCACCTGTTTGAAAGCTTCTGCCTCTACCCATTTTGTAAAATAGTCGGTTAGCACGAGTAAAAACCGTACATGTCCTTTAGCTGTGGGAAGAGGTCCTACTATGTCCATACCCCACTTCATGAAGGGCCATGGGGATATTATTGGATGCAATAATTTCGCGGATTGATGCATGCTATTGGCAAACCTTTGACATCTGTCGCATTTGGATACGAAGTTCTCGGCTTCTTCTTCCATCTTAGGCCAATAGTATCCAGCTCTAATTAGGGTTTTTACCAAGGATCTCGCCCCTGCGTGATTTCCACAGTGTCCTTCGTGGACTTCTTTCATCACGAACTCCGTTTGATTAGGTCCGAGGCATTTAGCTAGGGGCCCGCTGAACATCTTGCGATATAATGTATTGCGAATAAGGCAGTACCGTGCCGCTTTACGACGGAGTGCTTGAGTTGTTTTCTTGTCTTCAGGTACGGTACCATTCTACAAAAAACTTAAGATTTCGTTTCTCCATACCTCATTTCTGTCTTGGTCGATTGCTGAATGGAATAGATGAACGACAATTGCATTGTCTTTGTTTGTTACTTCCGCGACTACTGCGAGGTTAGCTAATGCATCTGCTTCTGCATTTTCCTCTCTAGGTATTTGTATTACCTTCCATGTTTTGAATTGTCTCACGAGTTCTCATGCCTTTTCCAAATACTGTTGCATCCGAGTCTCTCGAGCGATGTAAGTCCCCTGCATTTGATTTACCACCAGCTGTGAGTCACTTTTTATTGTGATTTGCTCGATTGAGAGTTCTCGTGCCAGTTCTAGTCCTTTATCTTCCCTTACCAATATTGCACTTATAGCAATTTCTGTGACATCAAGATAAACGTACAACCTCTCCCCTTCCTTCGGCTTTGATAGCAATGGAGGTTTTGATAGATAAGATTTCAGATCTTTGAGAGCCTGTTGACATTCTTTAGTCCATTCGAATTGATCTTTCTTTTTGAGGACTGAAAAGAATTTAAAACTTTTCTCTGAAGACCTGGAAAAAAATCTTCCCAAAGCTGCAATTCATCCCGTTAGTCTTTGAACTTCTTTTTTATTTGTTAGTATATCAGGTATTTCTTCTATAGCTTTAATTTGAGAGGGATTTACCTCTATTCCCATGTTTGATACAAGGAAACCCAAAAATTTACCTGATTCTACGCCAAAAGCGCATTTTTCTAGATTCAGCTTCATATTATACATGCGTAAAATTTCAAGGGTAATAGAGAGGTGCTGGAAATGGTCTTCCGCCCGTGTTGATTTTACCAGCATGTCATCGATGTAAACTTCCATTGTTTTTCCTAGATGCTCCTGGAAAATCTTAGTCACTAGCCTTTGATAGGTTGCTCCATCGTTTTTTAAGCCAAAAGGCATGACTTTATAACAATAAGTCCCCCTGTTCGTAATAAAGGACTTTTTTTCCTCGTCTGAGGGATCCATTTTTATCTGATTATAACCAGAATACGCATCTAGAAATCTTAACAACTCATGACATGCGATGGCATCAATCCTTTGATCTATATGTGGTAATGGGAATGAATCTTTGGGGCATGCTTTATTTAAGTCAGTATAATCTACGCATACTCTCCATTTGCCATTCTTTTTAGGTACTACCACAGTGTTAGCTAGCCAGTTAGGGTACGTTACCTCTCGTATCGAACCAATTTTCAAGATTTTCTGTACCTCTTCGTCAATCACTTGGTTCTTAAATGGTCCTTGCTTTCTTTTCTTCTGCTTAATAGGTACGATGGATGGATCTTCATTTAGTTTATGAGTCATCACTTCTGGTGGAATACCTGTCATATCTGAGTGGGACCACGCAAAGCAATCTGCGTTAGCCTTTAAGTAATCAATTAACTTACCTTTTTGACTAGGGCTCAGCCTCGTGCCTATATACACTTTTTGTTCAGGGTTTTTTCCAAGCAATGGAACAGCTTCGAGCTCTTCCGTAGTTGTTTTGATGTGCTCGTCTTCCTCCGGTTCTTGGATGATATCCGGTCTTGAGTCTACGTTCGTGTGATTCAATGCATCTTCTGTGGTGACTTGATTCACCTTCTCGTGGGTATCTCCTTCCGTATATGTTTGAACACTTACTTCTTTCGTACCTGTTCGGTCAATAAATTTTTTCGTACTTGTTTGGCCGGTAACATCTGTTTGGGAGATTTCCCTATCTTTCGGTTCTTCCGTCTCTACTTTTTAGTTATAATGCACCACATAATTTAAATTTCTAGAGGTCTGTTGATCACCTCTAATCTGTCTGATTCCCCATTCTGAAGGGAATTTAATTACCTGATGTAAGGTGGACGGTACTGCTTTCATGTCGTGGATCCAGGGCCTTCCCATGATTNTGATCACCTCTAATCTGTCTGACTCCCCATTCTGAAGGGAATTTAATTACCTGATGTAAGGTGGACGGTACTGCTTTCATGTCGTGGATCCAGGGCCTTCCCATGATTATGTTATAAGCCATGTCAGTATCAACTACTTGGAATTTGGTGTTTTTAATTACTCCATCGGCACAAGTTCTAAGTTCGATTTCTCCTTTGGTTATCAATGTAGAGTTGTCAAACCCTGATATGGCTCGTGCCTTTGGGATCACCTGATTTCCCAGGAGCATTTCTTCCACGACTCTTAGCAAGATGATGTTAACTGAACTACCTGGATCAATCAACAGTCTTTTAACGTTAGTGTCATGAATGAGTAAATATAGTACCAGAGCATCGTTGGGGGGAGCATTACTCCGCCAAAATCTGCATCATCAAAGGTTATATTATCTGCATCTAGATTTTCTCGAACCCGCTTTCCGTGTGTAATTGTGATTTTCGAGGCTACTTTGAAAACTATTCTGTTTACTTCCTCTCCTCCATGTATCACGTTGACGGTTCTTTTTAGAGATGGAGGCTTCGGGGGATCCTGCATGTTCTTTATGTATGCCTGCTTACCTTTATCACTAAACAATTCTGTTAAATAGCCCTGTTTAAATAATTGTTCTATTTCACCTTGTAAAAACCTGCAATCTACAGTCTTGTGTCCATGATCATTATGGAATTCGCACCAGAAATCTGGATTCCTTTTATTTGGGTTTGACCTCATTTCTTTAGGCCATTGAACCTTATCTCCCATGTTTCTTAATATTGAAACTAGTTCAGGGGTACTTACATTGAAGGTGTGATCCCCAATTTGTGCATTACTTCTGTGTCATTCATCTCGATCCTTTCTGGATCTAGATGAGGACGAGCTTGTATCTCTGCTCGATGGTCTATATTCTGACCTAACATTTTTGAACCTGGGACGAGTCTCTCGTCCAGAGGGTCCCATGTAAGGATCGTACCTGTTTTTACCTGATTTTTTGTCTGATTCGGAACGTCTGGATCTGGTATGATCTTCATCCCTTGAACGAGCAATGGTATCTTCCTCTATTCGAAGTTTAGTATTGTACCTGTTATAAACATCATTCCATGTTGTAGCTGGGAACTCTCTCAAGCTTTCCTTGAGTCTTTTCGTGGCTTATGAGCTTTTGTCATTTAGATTGCTCACAAATGCCATGGCTGCCCAGTTATCAAGCACCCTTGGTAGTTGCATTATTTCTCGTTGGAATCTGTTTATTAATTCATGGAGTAGTTTCGTGTCTCCTTGCTTTATTTTAAATATGTCTTCCATTCTTTTCTCGACCTTTTGTGCACCAGAGTGTGCTTTTATGAAAGAATCTACAAGTTCAGCAAAAAAATCTATAGAGTTTTCAAGAAGAAAAGAGTACTAGGTTAGAGCTCCTTTGGTAAGTGTTTCTCCAAATTTTTTGACTAGGACCGACTCAATTTCTTGTTTTGTCATATCGTTGCCTTTTACTTCAATGGTAAAAGCAGTCACGTGGTCACGTGGGTCAGTTGTTTCGTCATACTTAGGGACATCAGGCATTTTGAACTTCTTGGGTATAGGCAAAGGTGCTGCGCTCGGTTTCCAAGGTTGTTGAGAATATTTATCAACATCAATGCCTTTGATAACAGGTGGTACTCCAGGAATTTGCTCGATTTGATCGTTTTGTTCCTTCACCTGTTTCTGCAAGGTTAGTAGTAAATTTTGTAATTCAGGGTTATAAGTCATACCTGGTCTCGCTTCGAGAGATTCGTTAGGAGTGTCATCCCTTGCTGAGTTTACCAACCCAGACTGAGGATTTTCCACGGTGATTGTGTTATTAGGAGGTGGTGTCAGTGATGCAGGTGATGCCGCTGGTAATCCCCTTGCAAATTCTTGCAAAGCTTGGCTCACATGCTCTGCAATCATTTGCTTTACCTGATCTTGTTCTATTGTTTGATCATTATCGTTGTTGTTATTGTTGTTGTTGTTGGATCTATCTTGGTATTGTTCTCTTGAACCTCTTGGGGATGGAAGAGGTGACGGAGTCCCATTTCTCTGCTGGTTATTGTCGTTGGAGTTCGACATAGTTCAGAGGATATCGCTTTGAAAAGCAAACAAAGATTATCAGATTCCCGGTAACAGAACCAATTTGTTTAACCAAAGAATTAGATCATTTGCCTAAAGCTATTTTTAGGAATGAACACGTGCTTTTGATAATCAAGGAAGTAATAATAAGTAAAAAGGAGTAAGTAAATAGACAATAATATGATGCACAGAAAGGTAAAGAGTATTGTATTCGTCGTTCAGATGATCTTACAAGTGATACCTTATTCCCTTATGTAGGGAATTTCCATAATATAATGTCTATTTCTTGATATGATGGCACATTAATGACTAATTATTACATTAATGTAACGTTACAAAGAATAATCGTAACTGTTGCGTGAAGGTTGTGTAACGTGTAGGTCATTAATTGAAGATTTCTGAATCTGCCCGTAGCTCTGTCCGGATTCATTCTGACCGTGTCTCTTCCTTGTCTCAATCAGGTTGAGTTTCTCATAGCTGATTACCCCGTAGGTTTATTGAGTTGTGCCTCTTTGCTCCGCGCCTCTTTATAGAATCATGTCCAGTAGTCATGTTTTCCTTGGTCCACGTAACCAACTAAGCCATCAAGAATTATCATACATATGAAACTTTTTTTTACCAATACAATCATGTCAACGGCTAATTAACCGGTGTAGACTTGATTCGATCTGAGAATTACGCCACGATCCTCGATCAATCGTGGATATCTCGCCCTTTTCTTTATAAAGCTATGTCAATATTACTCAAATCCTGTCTCTTTCTGGCCTCGATTGATGTCGACCTCGATCTGAAAAGAGGCTTCGATTTTAGGACTTGATGTCCTATCTCTTCGATGTAACATTCCTATCTCGACCAAATAGTGAAATCAGGTAGCCACAATTTCTACCGGATACAGATAGTCCCCTCGTTTCTTAGAATAAAATGATAAGAAACGACTTGAGCCTCAATTTTCTTATGACTTCGATAAACAGTGACGTCATCCCCATGACGTAAGAGATAGAAGTGATCAAAACATCTCGTCGGTACAGTTTCCCAAACCATTAATGTGCGTCAGTGGGCTGTCGGCCACTAGCGCCGTCGAACTATCACCGTGGTTCTATAAATATGGACTCTTTTGTTGAATCAAAACTTTTACTTCCATTCCCATCAATCCTTCTATGTTTCAGACTCTCTCCATCTCTTCTCTTTTATCACTCGTTGAGTCAGCCTTGTTGGCGAAAGCTTCCAAAACCGTTCCACAATAAGAGAAAGCTTCCTCTTCTTCTTCCCGGCCGGCCGGTGACAAAACGCCAGTGGAACCTATTCTTAGTGAGTATGTTCCCGGTCCATGTGTCTTAAAATCCGACCTCAAAGTCGAGAACCCTCCATTGGTCCCTGGGCGATGTGAGCACGTATCGAGATATATTTTCTTGATAACAGCGGGATATCTCGACGATGTGAAGAGGGATTGTAACTAGGAGGCCGAAGTCGTGGTATAGATCCCCGCTCCTAAAGATAGTATTACCACCCATGTGGAGGGTTTCTAAGTGTTTATACTTACCCCTTCACGTTGGGTCCTCTCAACCAGTTATCATAGACTTCTGCAAGAGGTACCAGGTCACCCTCGGCCAAGTTCACCCCTCTTTCTGGCGTATCGTGATCATGCTCTGATTCTTTTCCAGCAAGGTTGAGGGGAAACCATTCACTCTCATCCACCTCATGCAATTATATCGACCCCGACTCTTTCGAGGGTTGATCAAGATCCAGCGCCGAGCAACCAAGGATTTGTTCTCGAGCGTCGATGAGAACAATGACCGGGGTTGGATAAGCCAGTTTGTTCGGGTGAGGACCTGCGACATCATCCCAAAGGAAAAACTGTCATTCCCCAAGAAGTGGAACTCCGAGCGTATGTAACATCTTACTCATTAGTCTTCATATTCCTATTTTTGGTTTTATATAATGTCTTTATTTGTCATGCAACGATTGTCTGGATGCCTCAAGCGGTTCCCAACCTCGAGGACTGGGTTCGGAAGTTGGCCTTGACTTCCCCTTATGCCGTGCGCTGCTGGCGTGACTTGGCAAAGGGCAAATAGGAGGCAAAAAATCACAGTGAGTGTTTCTTTCTTATTTTTGAGGTGTTACTCATACTTCTTTTTCTCACCAAGTTCCTTTTTGCGCATGACTGAACAAGGACGCGATCTTGAGGCCCCCGAGCGACGAGGAAGAGGCTAAGTCCTTGGGTTCCGAAACCCGTGAAAGATAAGAAGAGGAAGGGGGTTTCGTTGTCCGAGGACCCTAAACCCAAAACTTGAAGGAACGGAAGGAAGGTCATTGCTCTCACCATGGACTCGGTCCGAAGTTTGAGAGAAAAAGAAGAAGGAGAAGGTGACGCCTCGGTGTTGGTGGCTCGACCCAGGAAGACTGTCGAGGTCGCCAAACCTTCAAAACCAGAGGTGGTTGTAGAGATCAAACCTCATTATGAGGAGGCTTCAAATAAAAATTCGGGTGGAGACCCTGAATCGCCTGAGGTCGAGATTGTTCCTCGACCATCAACAAAAGTACCGGAGGGGGCCAGTTCTGAGACCCCGAGAGCCGATTAGAGCGCCCCGAGTGACTCGCTCGGGGAAGTGACAACATGTCATTCTCCTTCTCTACCGACTTACTCCGAGGAGGCGATATGAGTGGCTCGGGCCATGAGGACCCCTGACATAGGCGGAGTCCCTAGTGAAGAGGATCCCTTTCAGGATTGCTTTATAAGGGTCGATGATGCCTATGACCTAAATGATGAGTCCACCCTCTTTGAAGAGGCCCAACGTCTTCTATCTCGGGTAAGTATTAATTTTCGTAACTCTATTTTTCCTTTCCTTTCTTAAGCCTAACTTATTTTCTTCTCATATAGGCTTTTTCCAAGTCTCAGGCCGATCTAAGCCAATGTGAGGCTGAGCTCCAGAAGGCTTCAGAGGAGATAAATGCCCTTAAGCTCCTCTGTGGGAAGAAGGATGAAGAGCTCAGGGACCTTCGAGAAGACTTGGCCAAGATCCGTGAGGAGGAGAGCGAGCTGAACGAGCATGTAACTGCCCTTTTGAAAAAATACGGGCTTGACCTGAGGGTGGAGGCTAAGGTTTTGATGTCTCAGTTGCAGAAGAAGATTGAAAAGATCGAGATGCTCCGGAGGGAAGTCGATCAAGTTAAATCCGATTGTCATCGGTGGAAAGAAGGCATCGGTGGAAAGAAGGCATGGACCGCCTTGCTGCGGAAAAGAGGCTGCCTTGGCCAAACTTTCATCGGCCGAAGTTCATCTTCGGAGTGCTACGGAGAAGATCTCGGCTCAGGCCAAAAGGATCGAAGATCTCAAGGCCGAACTTGCTAAGGCCAAAGCTGAGGTCGAAAAGACAAAGGTCCAAGTTGATAAGTCCATAGCCATGTACTTGGCCGATGCCGAGGCTACCAAAATTCAGCTAAGGGAGGCTACCGACCGAGCACGATGAGTTGATGAGCTGGCTAAGAGCCAATCTCGGGGGGATACCCTTGAGGAGATTATGTTCGAGGCTTCGACCTATCTGAGGAAATAGCTCAAGCTAAGATGCATGAAACCAATGCCAGGCAACTAGCCTCATCTGATGATGACAATGATGACGACGATGAAGGCAACAAAGGCAGATCCAATAATGTAGAGGGGACCGAAGGGGAATCTTCCTTCGAGGAAGAAGTCAACCCCGAGCATAGTTAGGACTTTATTTTTACTTTTCTTTTTTTGTAAGAACTTCGTCAGTATTTTGTACATTTTTTTGTTCAAACATATATATAAAGAAAATTTTCTTTTGAATTCCTTCTCAAATTTTGTCTTCAAACTTGCTTTGTGCATTGTAAAACTTTAGCACATTTTTATGCCTTGAACAATATATTTGAGACTTTGGTTTTGGGTGACTTGATCGAAGTCATAATAATACTGCTTTTATAGTCGAGTTCGAATAAAACTTGAACCCAAATCAATAGTTTCAAACTTTGGTTTTGGGTGACTTGATCGAAGTCATAATAATACTGCTTTTATAGTCGAGTTCGAATAAAACTTGAACCCAAAGCAATAGTTTCAAACTTTGGTTTTGGGTGACTTGATCGAAGTCATAATAATACTGCTTTTATAGTCGAGTTCGAATAAAACTTGAACCCAAAGCAATAGTTTCAAACTTTGGTTTTGGGTGACTTGATCGAAGTCATAATAATACTGCTTTTATAGTCGAGTTCGAATAAAACTTGAACCCGAAGCAATAGAACCCTTAGGTTTGTTTTGAATAATAATGGATCCTCGATTTGTAGTCGAGTAAGTTTTTATTCGAACTCGAGATAGTGGAATCCTTAGGTTCGAATCAAGTGAGAACGTGTTCTCAAACTCTAAGTGTATTGGCCTTTAGGCTCTTTGAATCGGGACGATATGGCCGTAAAAGAATGGCTTTTTTTCCTCTTTCGGCTTAAAGACTTTGTAAAACTTTGTTATGCCTTAGCATGTAGTTTTTACCCGTTGGGTTTTTTTAGGGTTTGATATTGATCGAAACCCTTTTACCTTTTGTGCCTTAGCACAAATATGTATTTGTGTAATTTAATACCTCTTAAGGGTTTTCGAGGGCTGAAATTATCGAAGCCCTTTGGTTATTTTGCCGAGTATAGCCTTTTTAAACCGGTTTTCAAAGAATTCGAAGGCCTGATTTTATTGCAGGATTCGGACGTCACCGTGCCGCGTTAATTTGGTCGTAACCTTTGGGTATGCCTCTTGGGCTTATTTCCCAATAAGACTTCGAACAAGTTCAAAGTGTTAGTCCCCAAGAATGATGGCCTTGGCCTATAAAACGAGGGATGACTCTTTGAGGTCTTATAGTTTTGAGTTTAGATAATTCAAACATGTTGATTTTCGACGGCAGTCCCCGAGTAGGGGTCGATCGTTCGAGGTGTAATTTCACTTCGACCCTTGAGCCATTCATGGAAAATCATAAGTATGGATCTTGTAAAGTAGAAATTTTTTGTTGAAGCTCCAGAGATAGATAAGGAAAAGTACTTATTTGAATAGTTCATACATGCATATATGTTTAGCCATTGGGGCTCGATTAATCTATATGGACACGGTTCATTCGATCGTTTGGTCCATTACAAAGTTTTCCTATCGAGGCCCTTTTGACATAAAGTATTTTTCCTTGAAAATAGATCATCTGGGGGTGATGCCCCCCAGTATTCGAGGTTGAATGTAAGGAGAAATCGGACACTCTAAGTCATCACGAACAATGTTTGCCTCGTAAAAAACCTTGCCGGAAAAACCCATTTGGGATAAAAACCAGTCAAAGGGAAAAGAGTGCAACGCGTGCTTTAGGGTCCTAATATCTTCTTGCTTGATGATAACTCCGATATTTTTGCTCGAACACCTGAAAATAAGTTTGCGTAAAATGTAAATGAAAAAGGAGAAGGCCATACCTTAACAGTAATATCGCTTGAGGAGTGACATTTTCCAATTGTTTGGTATTTGCTCGTCGTTTATCGTGCCGAGCTTGTAAGATCCCTTTCCGACAATGTTGAGGACTTGATAAGGTCCTTCCCAATTAGGGCTGAGTTTTACTTTATTAGGGTCACAAGTGTTGATGGTGACTTTCCTCAGAACCAAGTACCCGATTCTGAAGTGGCGAAGGTTGGTCCTTCGATTATAATACCTTTCTATGCGTTATTTTTGCCCGGTCATTCAGACGAGGGCAGCTTCTCATTTTTCATCTAATAGTTCGACACTAGTATTCATAGACTCGTAATTTGATTCTTCCATTGTATATCAAAATCTGGCGTTGGGTTCCCCGAATTCGACTTAAATCAAGGCTTTGGATCCATATACTAAGTAGAACGGCATTTCCCTCATACTGGACTTCGACGTCGTTCGATATGCCCAAAGGACTTCGGGTAGAATTTCTCTCTATTTTCCCTTGAGGTCGTTCAGCCTTTTCTTCAGATTCTGAATGATGGTTTTGTTCGTCGACTCGGCTTGCCCATTTCTGCTAGGATGATATGGTGTCGATAAGATTCACTTTAGTTTTTAATCTTCTAGAAACTTTGTTACCTTGTTGCCAATGAATTGCTTTCCATTATCGCATACGATCTCGGCAGGTATCCCGAATTGACATATGATATGATCCCAGATAAAGTCTTTAGCTTCTTTTTCTCTGACTTTCTCGAAGGCCTGTGCTTCAACCCATTTAGAGGAATAGTCAGTCATAAATAAAATGAATTTAGCTTTACCTGGGGCCGATGGAAGAGGGCCGACGATATCTATCCCACATTTCATAAATGGCCATGAGGATAGGACCGAATGAAGTTGTTCTCCGGGCTGGTGGATCATTGGTGCGTACCTTTGATACTTATCACATTTTCAAACAAACTCCTTAGTGTCCCTTTCCATACTATCCCAATAATATCCTGCTCTGATGATTTTATGAACTAGTGATTCGGCACCGGAGTGGTTCCCACAAGTACCTTCATGAACTTCTTGTAGGACATAATCGGTGTCCCCTGGTCCCAAACATACTACTAATGGTCCGTTAAACGTCCTTCTGTACAATGTTCCATCTTCAGCCAATGTGAATCGAGCAACTTTTGTTCATAGAACCCTCGATTTTTTAGGGTCTGATGGTAGCTTTCCGTTTTTCAAATACTCGATGTATTTATTCCTCCATTCCCAAGTTAAGATTATGGAGTTTATCTCAGCATGACCTTCCTCGATTACAGATTTGAGAGTTGAACAACAGTTCGCGAGCTGATTTCGTTGTCCTCGACTGATGATCCCAAATTTGCAACGGCGTCGGCTTCATTGTTCTGCTCTCAAGGTACATGCTGCAAAGTCCATTCTTTAAAATGATGTAAAGTCACATGTAGCTTGTCCAAATACCTTTGCATTCTATTCTCTCGAACTTCGAAGGTATTGTTTACTTGGTTTACTACCAACAAGGAGCTGGCTTCGATGACTTCCGCTCCTGAGCTTTTAGCTAGTTCGAGACCTGCAACCATGGCCTCGTACTCGGCCTCAGTGTTAGTCAACTTAGAAGTTTTGATGGATTGTCTAATAGTATCGCCCGTGGACAGTTTCAAAATGATGCCAGCCCGGACCCCTTCACATTCTAAGCGATGTCTGTGAAAAGGGTTCACACCCCCGATGATGTACCCGATTTTAACAAAAGTTCCTTTTCGACTTTGGGTACGAGGGTTAGCGTGAAATCGGCCACGAAGTCTACTAAAATTTGAGACTAGATGGCCGTTGGGGGATGATATTCGATATCGTACCCACTGAGGTCGACGTCGTATTTGGCCAATCAGCCCGACAGTTCGGGCTTATGCAAAACATTACGAAGTGGGTAAGTGGTTAATACATATATGGTGACATTGAAAATATGGTTTTAGCTTCCTAGAGGCGCTTATTAGAGAAAGTGCCAATTTCTCTAAGTGTGGATATCTAGTTTCCGCTTCTCCTAGAGTTCGATTTACGTAATAAACAGGAAATTGCGTACCTTGCTCTTATCGAACTAGGACACCACTTACCGGAATTTTTTAGACTGCCAAGTACAAGTAGAGTTTTTTATCTGCCTTTGGAGTATGGAGCAATGGTGGGCTCGAGAGGTATCATTTCAATTCTTCTAATGCATGTTGGCATTCTGGGGTCTAGACGAAATCGTTCTTCTTTTTACATAGAGAGAAAAACGTATAGCTCCGACCCGACGATCTCGAGATGAATCGGCCTAAGGCAGCTATCCGCCCTGTCAGCTTTTGTACGATTTTAAAGCTGTCCACGAAAGTGATGTCTTCGATAGCCTTGATTTTATCGGGGTTGATCTCGATTCCCTGATTGGACACCATGAAGCCAAGGAACTTTCCCGAACCGACCCCAAAAGCACATTTCTCCAGGTTGAGCTTCATGTTGTATTTTCTCAATATCTTGAATGTTTCCTGCAAATGTATTAAATGGTCCTCTACGCGCAGGGACTTAACTAGCATGTCATCAATATATACTTTTAGTGACTTACCTATTTGTTCTTCGAACATTTTATTTACTAGGCGTTTGTAGGTAGCTCCTGCGTTTTTTAGCCCAAAGGGCATTACGTTATAACAATATCTTCCATACTTGGTGATAAATGAAGTCTTTTCTTGGTCTTCTGGGTTCATTTGAATTTGATTGTATCCAGAATAGGCGTCGAGAAAACTAAGGATCTCGTGGACGACCATGGCGCCGATCATGCGATCGATGTTAGGCAATGGAAAAAAATCTTTGGGGCATGCCTTGTTCAAATCCTTATAATCTACACACATCCTAAGTTTGTTCCCTTTTTTAGGGATTACGACTACATTGGCTAACCATTTAGGATATTTTACCTCCTGAACGGACCCCATTTTGAGAAGTTTAGTTACCTCGTCCTTGATGAATGCATTCTTTACCTCGGACTGGTGACTTTTCTTTTGCTTCACTATCCTGAACATTGGGTCCATGCTCAACCGATTTGTTGCTATCTCTGGTGGGATCCTTGTCATGTCTAAGTGGGACCAAGCAAAATAATCTATATTATCGATAAAGAATTTAATAAGCTTTTTTCTAAGTTCAGCGGTTAACCCCGTCCCCAGGTATACCTTTCGCTCGGGCAGATACTCGATCAATATAACATGTTCCAGCTCTTCGACCGTTGATTTGGAAGCGCCGAATTCTTTGGGAACAACAAAGGTTCAAGGGGTCAACAAATCTTCATCTTCTTCTCCCTCTATTTCTTGATCCCCCGATTCAGTTGAAGCCGGTGGCTGTGGTTGGTATTTGGCTTCCTGTTTCTCTTTGATGTTCGATCCTTTTGATGTTGACAGCGCCGATATCGATATTATCTCATCGGCCGCGAACATTTCCTTTGCAGCATGCTGCTCCCCGTGCATTGTTTTTACCCCATCTAACGTCGGGAATTTCATCATTTGGTGGAGAGTCGAAGGGACTGCCCTCATATTGTGAATCCAGGGCCTCCCGAGTTGGGCTTTGTACATCATGTCGCCCTCGATCACGTGGAACTTGGTATCTTGGATAGTTCCAGCCACGTTCACTGGTAGGATGACGCAATCGTCACTTCCTTCATTGGATGGATTCAGGATTGCTTGTCTCGCTCTCATATTGGAAGGCTAGGTTTGGAACCCTCTAGGAACTGAATCGCTAGAAAGATCTCTCTTTCGCTTAAACCAAGTGGACCCTAAACCAAAGCTTTGATCGCTGCGCTTCCCCCTTATTGTTATTCCTCTTACCATACAGTTATCTCGTTGTCCATATTGAAACCGTTCAAGACCCAAGCTGCAGGCACGATTTGATCTTGTAGGCCAAGCTGCTCCACGACCCTTAATCGGATGATATTTGTCGAGCTACCTGGATCCACTAAAACAAGCTTAACTTGAACTTTATTTAATAAGATAGAAATTACAAGGGTGTCGTTGTGAGGTTGATAAATTCCTTATGCTTCCCCGTCGTTGAATGATATGGTGCCTTCTAGCACATAATCTTGGGTTCGTTTTTCCCTAGTTATCGATACCTTAGTGCGTTTGAATATGGGCCCCTGTGGAATATCGACCCCATCGGCGATCATATGGATTACATGTTGTGGCTCATCCTGTTCATTTTTCCTATTGGCGTCCCTTTCTCTGAAATAATTCTTGGCTCGATCACTTAGGAACTCTCGAAGGTGGCCCTCGTTGAATATACGGGATACCTCCTCCCTTAATTGCCTGCAATCTTCGGTCATGTGACCATGCGTGCCATGATATTTACACATCAAATTGGGGTTTCTTTGGGAAGGATTTGTTTGTATGGGTATGGGTCATCGACTATCTTTGATTCTTCCAATTTCCGATACAATGCCCGATGCGTAGACACGAAAATTATATCCTGACAACCGAGGTGCCTCTGTAGGATCGACATACTTATCAAAACCACTTTTACTCATAAGTCCTCGAGAAACCTGTCCTCGATCACTTCTTCGATCATTCCTGGCCGAATTGCGTCCCAAGCCATTGTTCCTTCGATCTGCGACGTACGGCTGATATCAGGCCTTTGTTCGACCAAGGCTCCCTGTAGACGTCCCTCTGATTTTTAGTTGCGGACCTATTGGGATATTCGATCAAAGTTTGCTTTAGTTGACGCGATGCTATCGAACTCCGTCCATTCAACCCCTGAGTGAAAGCTTGAACGGCCGAATCATCTGTGACCGGTGGCAACTCTATGCGTTCCATTTGAAATCGGGATACGAACTCCCTCAGCATCTCATTATCCTTATGTTTTACTTTGAAAAGGTCGTATTTCCTTGCCGCAACCTTTATGGCCCCGTCATGTGCCTTTACGAAAGAGTCTACTAACATGGCAAATGAGTAAATGGAATTTGGCGGTAGATTGTGGTACCAAATCATTGCTCCATTCGATAGGGTCTCTCCGAACTTCTTCAACAAAACAGATTCAATCTCATCATCTTCCAAATCGTTACCCTTGATGGCGCATGTGTAGGAGGTGACATGCTCGTTGGGATCGGTGGTACCATTGTACTTAGGTATATCCGGTATATGAAACTTCTTTGGAATGGTTTTCGAAGCCGCACTCAGAGGAAATGGCTTCTGTACAAAGTTCTTCGAATCCATCTCTTTTAAGATTGGCGGTGCCCCGGGTATCTGATCAACTCGGGAGTTGTATGTTTCTATTTTTTTATTATTAGCTTCAATTTTCTTCTCTCCTGACTCAATTCTTTTGGTGAGATCCTCGAGCATTTTCATTATTGCAGGACCAGTCCCCGATTCGTTACTATTAGACCTCTCCGGTATTGGCTCGGTACGACGGGCGGCTTCTGGTTCGACCCTACTCGGAGTTCTATATTGATTTTGTAGTTGTCCAATAGCGGTTTGCTGAGCCTGTAACATTTTGAATATTACTTGGAGACTAACTCCTTCATCTCCTTTGCCATGTGCACCTTGGCCACCAGATCGGCCTTCTCTGTGCACACTCCCTTCGGGGTCTGCACCCAGGTCCGTATTCAAAGCAACGTGCGAACTGACGTCGACTGGGTTGGCAATCGGTGCTCCCCACTGCTGGAGAAATTACATTATCGTTTTCCCCGTGAAATCCGAGGCTATTATCACCATGTGTGGGTGCGTTTTGTGAGTTTTACATGTTTTGACCTGAAAGCAAAGATACTTGACAAGAACAAGCGTAAAATAGTGTGTGTTATCAGAATCAGTACTAAATATCACTATTATCCTTAGCCCCACGGTGGGCGCCAGAATGTTTATCCTAAAATTTGGATAACAATTAAACTTATATTGTGATTTTAAGGATATGTGATTTCGTCCAATACCAATGGATAAACGAGAAAATAATTAGATGAACTAAACAGTAAAATAAATCAAACCAACATGTAAGTAAAGCCTCGACCTCGAACCAAAGTAACCTTAAGGTGATATAGTAAGAAAAGTAAAGAATAAAGCAACTCTGGTGGACAGTAAGTAGAGCAATAAGCAAGAAAGAAACGATTGTATGTATTTTTCTCAGTGAACAATGATGATTACAAATGAATGGAATTCCTCTTTATATAGTAAAGGAGTCCTAATTAAGGTATATTTCTAATTACAGTATGAAATCATGTCAACAGCTGAGTAACCGCTATAGACTTGGTTCGATCCGAGATTTACGCCACGATCCTCAATCAATCGCGGATATCTCGCCCTTTCCGTTATAAAGCTATGCCGATATTACTCAAAGTCTATCTCTTTCTGGCCTCGATTGATGTCGACCTCGAGTTTAAAAGAGACTTTGATTTCGAACTCGACGTTCTAGCTCTTCGATATAATATTCCTATCCCGATCAAATAGTAAAATCAGATATCCCGATTGCTACCGTATACAAAATCATGGAAAAGTTACTACAGTTCTTGAAAATCGTCTCAGTTGCATCATCTCTCATTCACTTGGAACCAATCAACAAAAATCTCTCTTCTTCTTTTACTTATTTTGTTATTTTACTTACATTCATATCAACGTTATCCTATTTTTCATTAGCAAAAGTTCAATTGCCTTAGTTTAGTCACACTGTTTGTTGTGGCCTAATTCTGTGAATATAATTGCTTACTTAATAATTAAATTTTAGGTTAAACAGACGTTCGCATTAGTGTAAATGCCAAGTAAATTCAAAATACTGAAATTGGAACAATTTGTTTGTTTGTTTGTTTTTTTCGGAAGAAAGAAACTTGACAGGAAACAAAGAGGGCATAACCCTAGGTCTAGGGTCCACTTGGAAATGATTTCACAGCATTCCGTAGGGTTTACTTGGATTCCCCAAACACCGTCTTATTCACTTACATGTGCAAATTCAGTCTGTACATTCTGAATTCCTAGTACCTCTTTCTTCTACATCATGTTTCTCTTCGTTCCCATCACTAAAAAACAAGATTTAATTTAGTAGTATTGATGATTCAGCGAAAAACCCCATTTGAGAACTTAACTTTTATTAATTTCTTAATTGAAAAATGAATAAATAAAAGGTTACTTTGAGTAGGATACAGGAAGGCAACACTGCCTTTTCGAAACGACAATTCATAAAAGAATTGGGGAAACAGTTTGTTTTCAATAAAATAAAACAAAACACGTTCGAAGAAACAAAAGTTTGACACGAAATATGTTTTTCATAAAATGACTTGACTTACTTTTGAAAAATATTTTTTGCCTAATTTTTTTTTGAATATCTGGTTTGAGAATGAAAAACGTTTTTGGAAAATGTTTTCGAAAAATCGTACTGCATACTATCTCATAAGAGAACTGCTCAGTGGATAGTCTCGACTGCCAAGTGATAAGTGCGCATGTGCCTCTGTCGTCCCATCAATTTCTCTCGCTAGCGCCCAGCCGCACGCAGCTGCCAACAACGCCGCGCGCGCAGATCTTGATGCCTGAGACAAAGTTGCTGACAACGGACCTGTCTCTACCTTTGTAGAAAACTAAGTCATTTTCCTTGTAAATGTAGAGTAGTTTTACTCCATGTACTTTCATTATGTTTCTCTAGCGTAGTTTGGTCTAGTCATGTAACTTTGGTTTATTTCTTTTACGCATTATTAAGGAGGATCAAGCAATCAAAAACTTTTTAGCAAGCAATTTTCTGTACTGGTATCTCTCCCCCTCGACACTGCGTTGCCTTCTTTTGTAATAGCTTTCATTAATGCAATCAAGCTTTTATTCAATTCTCATTATTGTTCTCTCAATTGTTGGCATTGGTTTTCCCGCACGGCACTGACAAACTCGTCTAGCGTGCGGAGGGGACCTCACTCGGCGGACAACAACTGCCCTGACATCGGTTGCTTAGCCTTACGTCGCCCTTCCAAAGAATCTTAGGAAGGCTCCGCGTAACAGTTGGTATCAGAGCCTAGGCTCGACATCGGACGAGGGAACGCATTGGCATTACCACCATTTCTGACCATGGTGAATCATGGGGACCGCATTGCGGCCCTTGAGGAGGCGGTTGACGTACTACGGCCCATCGTGGATATGGTGCCGGAACTGAAAACCAGCCTAGTGCAAAGGTTGGACGACATGGACCGCAGAATGGCCCAGGACAAAGTTGACATAGAAAACATCAGTCGCGACTCTGAAGGAGACCGGCAAACGACAGCTACAGAGGCAGCCGAAATTTTTGATAAATTCGAGGGCCTCCAACAGGAGCGCGCCGAGGATTTAGCCCACAGGGCCCAAGAAGCAGACAAGATGACTGCCATGCAGCAAACTATTGACGACTTGACAGGCTAGCTCAATGTTGTCAATGCTGCTCTACAAGGCTTGCTTCGAGGCGGTAGAAATCAAATCGGGGGTGTTGTGAACCTCGTCCCCATGGCACAAAAACTGAAAATTCTTGAACCAAAGCCATACAGTGGGGCTAGGAATGCTAAAGAAGTGGAAAATTTCATCTTCGACTTCGAGCATTACTTCGATGCCGTAGGAGTCCTAGAAGAAGCCAAGAAGGTAGCAATTGTTTCCATGTATCTTCAGGGTGATGCTAAGCTCTAGTGGCGGGTGAAGTACGAAGCCATCAGGGCCGGTGAAGATGCTCTGGAGACATGGGCGAAACTGAAGGCAGCCATATGCCTACAATTCTTCCCCGAGAATGTTGAGTACAATGCCAGGAGAAACTACGGGAGCTCCGCCAGACCAAATCAGTGCGGAACTACGTGCGAGAGTTCTCCGCACTCATGCTACACATCCCCGGCATGGGGGACAAAGACAAGCTCTTCACATTCCTGGAAGGGTTGAAGCCATATGCCCGCATGGATCTGCAAAGACAGCGGGTAGATACTCTACCCAAGGCAATCCAAGCAACTGAATGCCTTGGGGACTATCAAATGGAGGAAGGATAGGCCCCAGCCGCCTGTCCGAGCAGGTTACAAAGGGGGCCAGTCTAACAATGGTGGCCTAACAGAAGTGGGGGAGACCGGAGTGCAGGCAAATCTAAGGCTCCCTATTCAGGCAGCAACAGTGTTGTGTCAAACAACAATGATCGGGGGAGGAAGCCCCCCTCAGGATGTCTTCATTGCGGAGGACCGCATTGGAATAATGAATGTCCACATGCACAGATGAACGACTATCAAGCTTATGATGATAGGACAGATGATGAAGCGGATGATGAGGAACAAACCAAACCAGTCTGTGCCTTCAATGCAATTTTTGGTTCTGTTTCTAAGGCATTAGCGGGAACTAGTGCTAGTATCCGCAAGAAGAAGGACCCCGCCCAATCGCCAAGAAGGGGTAAAAGAAGACGAATAAAGGGACTCCTCCTAAGCAAGAGAAGATCTTGATGTTCGTTGAACTGAGGGTAAACGGCAAACCCATTCGGGCGATGATAGATACAGGTGCTACTCATAACTACTTGGCCTCAACTCAGGTGGAGCGTCTTGGGATAGTTGTGGGAAAGGGTCGGGGTCATGTCAAGGCTATCAACTCACCTCCTCAGCCAGTGGGTGGAATAGCCAAAGAAGTACCAGTGAAGATGGGTCCCTATGAAGGAAAGTTCACCTTGCGCTTGGTGATCATAGATGACTTTGAGTTGATAGTTGGGCTGGAATTCTTGAGGCAGACCAACACCATACTCGTACCATATGCGGACATGCTTCTGATGATGGGAGTAAATGGGGCCACGCCCTGCATTATTCCGTGCATATCCATGAAGATGGCCGCTGAGAACATCTCGGCCTTGCAACTGAAAAAGGTAGTCAAGAGACATGAACCTACATTTCTGGCTACCCTATGCATTGAAGAGGTAGAACGCTCGTCGGGTCCACTTCCTACACCCGTAAAAGAGCTACTATTGGAATTCGAAGATGTCATGCCACAGGAGATGACGAAGCTACTTCCGCCTAGGCGCACTGTGGACCATGAGATTGAGTTGGTACCGGGTGCGAAGCCACCTGCCCGGGCGCCTTACAGGATGTCACAACCCAAACTCACCGAGCCTCGGAGACAATTGATGGAGATGCTAGACATAGGGATCATTGTAGCCTCTAAGTCCCCATATGGGTCCCCCTATGCTCTTCCAAAAGAAACATGATGGTAGTCTACGCCTCTGCGTGGATTATCAAGTTCTAAATAAAATCACTGTAAAGAACAAGTATCCTGTTTCGCTCATGGAAGACTTGTTCGACATATTGGGGAGTGCAACATTGTTCACAAAAATTGACCTGAAGACAGGGTATTGGCAAGTCCGGATTGCTGAGGGCGATGAACACAAGACGACCTATGTGACAAGATATGGATCGTTCGACTTCCTAGTTATGTTGTTCGGCTTGACTAATGCTCCAGCCACATTTTGCATCCTGATGAACCAAGTCTTTCGAGAGTACATTGACGAATTCGTGGTAGTCTATTTGTATGACATTGTGGTTTATAGCCAAACAATGGAAGAACACCTAGAGCACTTGCGGAAGGTCCTAGCCCGGTTGCGGGAGCATGAATTATACGTAAATCTATCCAAGTGCTCCTTTTCTAAAAAACAGATCGACTTCCTCGGGCATGTCATTGAGGAAGGGCAAATCAAGATGGATCAGCAAAAGATCCAAGCCATCACAGAGTGACCGCCACCCAAGGATATCCACGCCTTGAGGGCATTCCTTGGCCTATGCAATTTCTATCGGCGATTTGTGAAGAACTACTCCCTCATCGCAGTGCCATTGACAGAACTCCTCAAGAAGGTCACGCCTTGGGATTGGGGTCCTAGGCGAGCGGAGGCCTTCAATGCATTAAAACGGCTATGTCTAGTAGCCTTGTCTTGGCCCTTCCTGATTTGGCCAAGCCATTCGAAGTACAAACGGATGCATTCGACTATGCTCTTGGCGGGGTCTTACTACAAGACGGGCATCCCGTAGCATACGAGAGCCGTAAGCTGAAGGATGCAGAGCGACGATATGTCGCCCATGAGAAAGAACTATTGGCTGTCGTTCATTCCTTACGCCTTTGAAGGCATTATCTGATGGGATCACCGTTCGTGGTCAAGATAGACAACACAGTTGTTAGTCATTTCATGACCCAGCCGAAGCTGAATGGCCGACAGACCCGGTGGCAAGAACTCCTAGCAGAATTTAACTTCAACCTAGAGTACCGAAGTAGGAAGACTAATCATGTTGCCGATGCGCTCAATCGCAGAGCGGACCTAGCATCGGTGTGCCTACTCACCACCCTAAGGGGGAGCGAAGTAGCCACCACCATAAAATACCAGATACAAGATCTACTCATCAAGGATCCCGCTGCACAGTATTTGGTTGATCTAGTAGGATAGGACAAGACTCGCCAGTTCTATATGGAGGATGGTTTCTTGAAGGTCAAAGGGAACCAACTCTATGTTCCTAAAGGAGGAAATCTGAGAAGAACTCTCTTGGCGGAATATCATGACACTCTGTGGGCCGTCCATCCCGGCGAAGAACGCACCATGTCATTGCTTCGTCGTGCATATTATTGGCCCCAAATGGCTGACGACGTCGCGCAGTATGTGAGGACTTGTCTAGTATGCCAGAAGGACAAGTTCGACCGTTTGACATAAGCGGAACTCTTGGAACCTCTAGCTGTTCCAAAGAGACCTTGGGAAAGCGTGTCTCTAGATTTCATCACTGGATTGCCCAATGTCGGAGATCTCATAACTATCTTGGTTGTGGTGGATCGATTTTCCAAGTATGCAACCTTTATTGCAGCACCTCAGTATATATCAGCAGAAGATACATCTCGACTCTTCTTCTCTCAGGTCGTCAAATATTGGGGCCTGCCCAAAGACATCGTTAGTGATCGCGATTCGCGCTTCACTAGCAACTTTTGGACCCAGCTATTTAAGTGCCTCGGGTCAAAATTGAGTCATAGCTCAAGTTTTCATCCACAGTCCAATGGCCAGACGGAGCGATTCAATGGTATGTTTGAGGAATATCTCCGCCACTTTGTTACCTGATCGCAAAAGAATTGGGTGAAGCTTCTGGATGTTGCCCAACTGTGTTTCATATCACAAAAGAGCTCCAGTACAAACAAAAGCGCTTTTGAAATTGTTATCGGGCAACAACCGCTACTCCCACAGACCATGAATGCACCAAACATGGGAAAATCTCCTCGTGCTGCTACCTTCTCAAAAGAATGGAAGCGGAATATGGAGATAGTCTTGTTAAGGCACAAAAGCGAATGAAGAGGCATGTTGATCAGAATCGTCGCGTTTTTTTGAATACCAAGTAGGAGACAAAGTGATGGTCAAAATCCCAAAGCGGTACTTATTTACAGGGGTCCATGACCCTTGCCTGTTGCAAAAATATATTGGACCTTTGTCCATTGAAAGGCGCATTGGGAAAGTTTCATACCGGGTGGATATCCCAGCTTGGTGGAAAATCCATCCCGTCTTCCATGTCAGTCTACTGAAACCTTTTCGGGAAGACACGGAGGATCCTTCACGGAGCCAACTCACAATACCCAGTATTCGAGGCCCCGGTTCAACCGGGAAAAGGCGGGCTGAAGCTATTCTTGATGACCGGTTAATTTATGCCTCCAAGAATTATCACCAAGAGGTCTTGGTAAAATGGCAAGGGTGTGATGCAGAGGAGAACACTTGGGAGAGGGGAACAAACCTCAAAGCGTACAAAAGCCTAATTGAAGATTATTGCAAGTAAGGCGCCGAGGACGTCACCAACTCAGGTGGGGGAGAATGTCATGGGCGGCTTTCCAGCCATGCCCTATGACCCCTTGGATGCGCCCCATGGCGTCTTAGCAAGCCTCCCAACGCCTAGCGCCACGGACGGCCCTGTGGTCTTGGTCTTGCCAAGTGAAAAGCGCGCATGTGCCTCTGTCGCCCCACCGATTTCCCTCGCTGGCGCCCAGCCGCAAGCAGCTGCCAACAGCGCCGCACGCGCAGATAATGTCGCGCGCGCAGATCGTGATGCCTGAGACAAAGTTGCTGACAACGGACCTGTTTCTACCTTTGTAGAAAATTAAGTCCTTTTCCTTGTAAATATAGAGTAGTTTTACTCCATGTACTTTCATTATGTTTCTCTAGCGTAGTTTGGTCTAGTCATGTAACTTTGGTTTATTGTTTTTAAGCATTATTAGGGGGGATCAAGCAATCAAAAAATTTCTAGCAAGCAATTCTCTGTACTGGTGTCTCTCCCCCTCGACACCGCGTTGCCTTCTTTTGTAATATATTTCATTAATGCAATCAAGCTTTTATTCAATTCTCATTACTAATCTCTCAATTGTTGGCATTGGTTTTCCCGCACGGCACTGACAATCTCGTCTAGCGTGCGGAGGGGACCTCACTCGACGAACAGCAACTGCCCTGACATCGGTTGCTTAGCCTTACGCCGCCCTTCCAAAGAATCTCAGGAAGGCGCCGCGTAAAATAACACATGCTACGGTCTATTCAAAGCTTAATATAATTTTATTTTCTTGCATTTTGATTTCATTGTGGTTGTGCCCGGAAGCCTTGCTCCCAGAACTATTATTTCTGCTATTTCGTCTCCATTTAGTATTGTATTTTTATATAATTTATCTATTATTTTAGAATCACATTAATCCATTTGTCTGGAAAGCACATATATATTCATCTGTATGGTTTTACGGGAAAATATTGGCTAATTAATTTGAAAAGCACTTCTGAGCAGCAACTTGTGTTTGACCAAGCTTTTAAAAATTGATTCTAAGTGTATTTTTCTCAAAAGTGATTTTTCAAAAAGTACTTTTGGAGGGAAGCTACATTTTTCTACTTCTCCAAAATTGCTTCTACTTCTCCTCTAACGCACTTTTTTTCTTTCAAAAACTTGGTCAAACACTTGGAGCGCGTTTGGACATAGAATTTTTTTACTCTTTTTCGAAATTAGTGTTTGTCCTAAAATTTCCAATTTTCACTTGAAGTTGAATTTTACAATTTTTCGAAATATTGAAAAACTCTAAAGGTTGTTTTTCAAAATTTTTACTCATATCACTCACAAAACTTCAAAAATAACCCAAAATTATATTCATGTCCAAACACAACTCTAATTTTCAAATATCATTTCATTTGAAAATCTTTATCGCTTTTTTTTTTTTTTTTTGGATTTTTACTATTCTTATGTCCAAATGCCCACTTAAACTTCGGGGAAAAAAAACAAAAAAAGTGTTTTATTGTATTGAAGAAGCTTGGCCAAACAAGCTATCAGAAACAAGTAAAAAAATATACTAGAAATAAGCTAAGTAAATTAAACGAAAAAAGGTCAAACCTGCCCCTAACGTATCAGCTCGAGTCTAAAAATGCCCCTCGTTAACCTATTTTGCTGAGAATGACCCTACTGTTAAAAATCTGGAATATTTGTTCCCTTAATTCTAACTGTGAGTTATTAATCATTTTAATATTTTATTAATTCCACGTGGCCATTTGTGATTGGCTATTAATTAAGTCACATTCAAACCGGATTTTACCCCACCCATAACCCAAATTTACTGACCCGACCCGACCCAGCCATCATTCTTTTACCCCCCAAAACACCCGACCTAGGTTAGAATCCACCCATTCTTCTCCTCTAAGCAAAATGGACGAAATGGTCGCGATTTTGGAGCTTGACTTCTTGGGATTTTCTGCGACAATTTTTGACTGAAGTTGACGGATTGAAGTTTCTCTTTAAAGTTAAAGTCTTCTCTCATTCAAGTAAGACTGTTTTGCCGATCTTGTGTTGCTTAAGGGTTTTTTAAATAAACAAATTATACTGCTTTTGATATTCTGTGATTTTTCAATTGTGTCTTCAATGTTAGTAGATGTCTTTATGTAGTGTTTTTTTGTTGCATGTGGTCCCGCTTAGATTTTGGTAACATCTGATTTATTTATTTGTATGGGTTGTCTTTTTTTGTCGATTTCAGTTGTTTATTCAAAGTTTTTATCTATTTTTACTCAATTTTCAATTGCATGTGGTCCCTTCCCTTTTTTTGTTGGTCTGGACTTAGGAGTTTTATTATTGTTTATGCCTGATTTCTTTATTCATATAGGGTCTAAGTGTTTGTTGATTTCAGTTGTTTATTTACTGTTTTTGCTTTTGTTTACTTTTGTTTGGCCGTATTTGATCTGTCCCTTTATTGGTAGGTGTCCTCTTTAACTCCCTCTCCCTTTATTGGTAGTAGCCCTATTTAACTTTCCTGTTTGTTTATTACTGATGGGTCCTTTTTCTTGTTTTTTTATGGCTTTGCATTTGTTTTCTTTGAAGAATGATTGAGAAGGTTGATTTGGTCTTTAATCATGGGGGTAAGTGGGTGTTGGAACCTCAAGTGGTGTATCTGAAAAGAAGGAAGCATGTATTGATAGTTTACGAGGTGGATTTGTTGTCTTATATAGACATTTGTTTTGAATATACTGAAAAGTTAGATTTTAGTGAGGTGAAACAATTACTAGTAACATGCCCTTCTGGTAGGTGTTGTTTAATTGAGGGTGATGCAGACATTAGAATATTACAGTCTTTACTGTCAAACCAATTCAATAAGATTCAAATATTTGCTGTAGATGAGGGTGAATTACATGTGCCAACTCCTAGCATCACTCACCATGATGAACCTTATAATTTGACAGTAGGAGTAGATGTTGGAACTGATTGTGATTCAATTGATGAGGAGGAAACTAATGAAACTAACTCTAGTGATTATAATAGTGAAGAGTTAGAATTGTTTAGAAGAGAAAGGAACAAAGAAGTTAATGACACACTAGACAAGTATAAAAACTTGGAGAAGGGTATGAGTTTTAAAGACTTGGCTGAAGCTAAAGAGTTGTAGGGTACTATGCAGTTGCTAATAGGAAGGGCCTTAAAGTTAAGAAGAGTGACACTACTAGAGTTAGGTACAAATATGATATTGGATGTCCTTTTGTGTGTTTTATATCCAAGGATAACAGAGATCAAGGATTCAAGATTAAGACTTTGAACACAAAACATGATTGTGGTCCAGCATTTCAGAATAGAAGAGTTACTCCCAATGCTTTAGCCTATTATTTCAAGAACAAAGTTCAAAATAATCCTAAGTACAAAGTCAAAGATATGAGGGTGGACTTGGAGGATAGATTCAGACTTAATGTTAGCTATTCAAAGATGAAGAGGGTTAAGAGAATGGTCTTAAGAAGTTGGAGGGTGAATACATTGATGACTATAATAGGTTAGAGGCCTATGCTCAAAAGTTGAGGGATAGTAATCCCGGTACAGATGTGGTTATAAACATATCAAAGGCTGCTTTGGAAGAGGGAAAGAGGAGATTTCTTGGAATGTATGTATGCTTCCAAGCTTTGAAAAGTGGATGGAAAGCAGGGTTGAGGCCTCTAATGGGCCTGGATGGCACATTTCTAAAAGGAAAATGCAAAGAAATTTTACTGGTAGCAATGGCACAAGATTCTGCCGAACACTTTTATCCACTTGCTTGGGCAGTGGTTGATAGAGAAACAGGTAAAACTTGGAAGTGGTTTCTGGGGTTGTTGAGATCTTACTTAGAGTTGGGAGATGGTGAAGGAGTGACATTCATTTCAGACATGCAAAAGGTAATATAATTAACTTGCTCCAGTTAGTTTTTTCACTGTTAGTTTACTTTAACAAGCTAAAAGCCTTCTTTATTTGTTTTGATTGTTGCAGGGTTTGATTGATGTTGTTGCAACTGTGGTTCCTAAATCACATCACAGATGGTGTGTTAGGCACATAGAAGCTAACTGGAGTAAGAACTGGAGGGGTGTATAAATGAAAAAGTTGTTGTGGTGGTGTGCTTGGAGCTCTTATGATGAAGAGTTCAAGGATCAATTGAGGACCCTAAGGACTATTTCTGAACAAGCTGCTAAAGACCTAATTTGGTACCCTCCACAACGCTGGTGTAAGGCTTATTTTGACACAGCTTGCAAGAATCAGATGGTTGATAACAACTTCACAGAATCAATCAACAAATAGATTCTAGAGGCTAGACACAAACCAATAATCAAGATGTTAGAAGATATTAGAGTCAAGGTAAATTATTGTTTTAGTGGTTTATGTAACTAATTGATTTTGTGTATGGTTATCATAGTGTTTGATTAGTGGGTTTCCCTTGTTTGAAAGGTAATGAAAATTTTAAGAGATCATGAAGATGAATGTAGGACTTGGAGAGATGAATTCAGTCCATATGCCATGGAGTTGTTGGGTGATTTCAGAGAAATTGCACAAGGGTGTGAAGTTGATTTCATTGGTGACTATGGTTATGAAGTGCATGAAGGTTCAAAGAAGCATACTGTTAATTTACAACTAAAGAAGTGCACATGCAGAATATGGGACTTGACAGGAATTCCTTGTCCCCATGCAATTAGATGTTTAATTGATAAAAAAGAAAACCCATTGAGTGAAATACATTGGTGGTACTCAAAGAAAGCTTACATGGATGTGTATATGCATAAAATACAATCAGTTAGAGGTGAAAAATTCTGGAAGGTAGAACCACATCATGCAATGGAGCCACCGAAAATTGTCAAAATGGTTGGTCGACCAAAGGTAAAGAGAAAGAGAGAAAAGGATGAGGCAAGGAAGAGAGAGGGGGGTTGGTCAGCTTCAAGAAAAGGACTTGTCATGACTTGTGGATATTGCAGTGAGAGAGGTCACAACATCAGAAAATGTCCTTTGGTAACGCTACTCATTCCATTCTTATTAAGTTCAAAAAAATTTAACTACAATAACTCTAAATGTGATACCTTCATTGCTTGATCTTGTAGGTGAAAGGGAAACCTAGCCACTTCTTCCAAGGTGAAGGATCTTCGCAAGAAGTACAGGATGTGCCCTTGACAGCACCCCAAGATAGTCAAACTTCTGAATTTGTTTTTGTTCATACACCTGGAATGAGGCCAAAGACAACAGCCTAAGACACCTCTACTCACAGTGAAACAGCAGCAGAACCAGCAACAACAGCATCAGCAGTAACGGCAACAGCAGCACCAGCAGTAACAGCAATAACAGCACTAGTAACATCAGTAGTAGCAGCAACGGCACCATCAGTTGTTCTGGATAGTGACTATGACTGTGAGGATGGGGATGCAATATCTGAAGATGAAGATGAACATCCAGTTTTGAGACCTAAGGTGATATCTGAAGCTAAGACTAGGCTTCAAAAGAAAAAGCTAAGGAAAATGCCAACTGGTACGAGGAAGATTACATTCAAGGGTGATGAATCTGGTGTCAATGTGCCTGCAAACTTGCCATATTCACCAAGTAAAGTCACTTGGAAAGGCAAAGCAGCAATGACATCAAGACAACTGTTGGCAGAAAGGGAAAAAAAGTTGGTAAATTGAAGGCTAAGAAGATCATGCTCTAGGGACCTCAATTGTGTTTGAATGACTAATTTTAACTTAGGAAACGAAACTATATTTTTGTGATAACTGATTCATAACTTATGTATTGTTTTTGTGGTGAAGCAGCTATGGAATTTGTATTGATTCACCCAAAAATCTTTTGTTGGGCTTATATTAGGGTGAAACACATTGTAAAAAGTGGTTGTTAAGTATTTTGTTGGCTATATATAACTATGCCTTGTTATCTATTGATTGTGGAAATTGTTAAATTGATGTTTATTTTCGAATACGCATAACATACAGTTGGTTCTTGTGGCAGTATTTTAGTTCAATGAGCATAACATACTAATGAAAACAAAAATGAAAACTGGAAATTCACTGAAAACGGAAAGACAAAATACATACAACTACAAAGACAACTGCAAATTTAACCAAACTAAAAGCTGAAAATTACCTTCATTAAACAACTATGCCAACGATCAACAAATTGGTAAGCCATAACATCATAACCCTTACTAAGCAAAACAAGTTCTCTACATCATCTTGCAGATTTTGTAAGCTACAACAACCTAAACAGATTCCCATGGACACCATATTTGGACACTACTAACCTAAACACAACTTTTCTACATTATTTTGTAAGCCACAAATATAACAAAAACAGCCCATGGCCATATTATAAACTTTTTTCATTGCTTCAATTTCAACTCCAATTTTGAAACTTTCTCCTCCAATGCAGATACATTATTCAAATTTCCAGCTTAACTACCCACCATATCATCGACCATCTTCCTAAACTTATTCCTTTCTTGACGAAGAGCATCCACTGTAATTTTTTGCTTGTGGATAAATATTGGTACATGAGCTGGAAGTTCTTCATCGCGCCATTCCCAATAGCGACAATCATTTCTCTCGTAACGAGGACATTTATAGAATCTATGATCATCATTCATAGGTGTCGTAGTAGTAAAATGATTGGCTACCAGTCCACAATAACAAGCACGAGCATCGCTTGGATCACGAGAAGAATTAGAAAAAAAATATGCCATTTGAAGCTTACAAAACAACGAATTCAAATTTATCAAAAATTTTGAGTTAAAAGATGGGAGATGAGAGATGAGAGAGGAGATAAGTTGCTGAAATTTGGAGAAGAATGGGTGGATTCTAACCTAGGTCGGGTGTTTTGGGGGTTAAAAGAATGATGGCTGGGTCGGGTCAGTAAATTTGAGTTATGGGTGGGGTAAAATCCGGTTTGAATGTGACTTAATTAATAGCCAATCACAAATGACCACGTGGAATTAATAAAATGTTAAAATAATTAATAACTCACCCGTTAGAATTAAGAGCACAAATTTTCCAGATTTTTAACGGTAGGGTCATTCTCACCAAAATAGGTTAACGAGGGGTATTTTTAAACTCGAGCTGATACGTTAGGGGCATATTTGACCTTTTTCCGTAAATTAAAATGCTAAAAAGTCCCCCCAATTTGTAGCAAAATTCTTTTTACGAATCCTTTTGTAGCACTGAATTTGCATGAAAACAATTGCACCGCAAAGCAATTAGCTAGCTCAAGGGTAGCTAGCAAAATCAACCCCATAAACTAGCTCATTAAATAAATTTCTTTAATATCATTCTTAGTTGTTGATCCCAGAGGAGAATTTAGAATTTTAAATTTATGTGTTTTTATAATAATTTTAAGTTAATATACAAAATAATTGGACTAACGAATTAGTTTTTTAAGCTAAGTATTCTTACATTTTTAATAATTTTTTTAGTACAATTATTAGATCTAAACAAAAATTAATGAGTTCACGTTAAACCCGTAACTTTTGCTCTATATCGGCCCCTAATTGACCCTTGACCTAACGTCCATACAAGATTTTTGCATGAATCAAACACTAGTGAGGAGTGAATGGCATATTAACAAATCCACATCTAAATATATGTCCGTCCATTCAAAATTAGTCACGCCTCATACAAAAAAGATCATACGCATGGATTTTCTTTAACCTACATTGGATATAAAAACACTAGAAGCCCACTAACTCAATAAAGAGAGGTGAACAGAACAAGCATAAAACTTATAAAAAAAATTAAAGAGCTATTATTTTCATGCACAAAAAAGGATCCAAGATTTCTCTCATAAATAGTAAGTTCAATCTGTTAGGAATCTTACATGTGTGTTCCAAATAAGTTTCAACTTACCGACCTTTAGTCATTAATCATAAACTTATTAAAAATAGTCAAGCACATATAAAAATTAAAAATTCAAATAAATAAGGTTCTTTCTCTCTAGGAATCAGACGCAAAGATATCCTTCCATATTTTTAAGCGTGATCAGCAACATTAGATGCAAGACGGAAAAAAATTCTAGGATGAGGTAGCAAACTAGATGATAAAATGCGAAAAAAAATATATACAAGATTCCAAAAAATCGAGCAAAAAGGGACCTTTTAAAAATGGGTATGGTTGAAATTCATTGAAAACATATAGATGAGTCACTATACAAAATTTGAGTACGATTGGACGTGATTTGGACTAATTTGGCATCAAAATTCGTAGTTAAAATCGACTTCAAAAAATTCTTCTGTGACGCATGTATCAAACATGTATCCCGCATGTATCTCACACACGGGTATACATGGATATACTTGTGATACAAATTTGATACAAATATGATACATATGTAATACACAAATGATACAAATATCATTTTTTTTATGTTCATCTTCTATTTCGAGTTTTCAATTCAAACCACTTCAAAATTCCGCCAATCATCCCAAAACTGAGATTCAAGCTCCTTAAGATGTACTCAATCTATTCTAATAACACTCACCCAAAAAGAACATACACATAGCTAACTGGATAGTATTGATAATATTTAACTAATATTAGTAATATTTTATAAATTAACTAATTTTTATAATAGGTTATTTATAAATGGACATAGCTAGTAATTTCCCATTAGTCAGTGGATCATGAAAGCCCCTCAGGCCCGTAGCTTGCCACATTAAAAGGCATGTTAGTCCCAGCCCATCATCCTACAATCTATTCTAATTAAATAGGATGAAATTCACAAAAAGCAACTTTAACACTACTATATGAAAACAAGTTACAACTTTAAAACTAATCGAAATCTAGTCATTTTTTCAGACGGATTTTTATTAAAGAAAATTACCCCTGATTTAAAAAGCAAAACTTCTTCATCTTGTCCGCTTTTTTCCAACTCCAAAACTGTATATTGGAGTTTCACTTACAAATGACTATTTTTTCTACTACTTTGCAAATGAGAAATTGACACTCAACATACAAGAGGATTTGGCAAATTATTGGCCATAATTTATTTTGGCAAAGGCAACAACAATAACAACAATAACTATCCAGTATATTCCCACCATGTGGGGTCTGGAGAGGGTAGGATGTACACAGCCTTACCTTTACCCTAAAAGGGTAGAAAGACTGTTTCCGAATGACCCTCGGCTAGAGATGGTGAAGGGTTATTTTGGCAAAGGCAGCTCCCAAAAATTTAGTATTGTATAGTCAAATTTTAAAGGGAACAAGGCCAAAATTGTCCCTATACTATCGAAAATTAGTCATGTTTATACCCGTTTCTACTTTCCGTCCAAATATATGCCTGCCGTTAAGAAAGTAGACAAAATTGTCTATAACCTTAACGGTTGTCCATGACTCAGCGACTAAAATGACACGGTGGACTCCATGTCACTATTTATTTTTCATCTGTAATAATAAATAACTAAACCAACTAAAATAGAAATATAGTTTGTTCTTCACAATTTTATTGGAATTCCTTGTTCTCACTATCAAATTTGGTTATGAAACCTCTAATTTCTTCATTATCTGTGTTTAAACTACTAAGTTGAGCTTAAATTGAAGTAGTAAGATTGAATTTGAGTCACAATTGAAACCCGTTTGTGCCGAGTTCAACGAAGAAGCTAGGGTTTGTTTGAAATCTGAAATTGGGGGTTCTAAATCGACTGGATGTTTGATATTCTATATGGAAACATCAGTGTGAAACTCTATTTGAAGATTCTTGCCAAATGATTCTAAATTCTAGGATTTTGGTTCGAAATTTGGAACCAGCTTTGCGAGGAAGAAGGCTAACTGGGCCTTTCTATTCCGGTGATTGTTTGAACAAATTGGTTACTGGGATTTGCTGGAGTTGATGTTGGGAAGCCGTATTCTAGATTTGAGCTCATTTTGCGATGGTTTGGGTAAGTTGCGATTGAGTCAGTTGAAGCTGTTTTGCGAAGAAGAAAACCACTAGGGGGTTTTCGATTAAGGAATTGTTTGGATAAATTAAACGTTGGGAATTGATCTTAGAGTAGTTTGGAGGCACATCCAAAGTTTTGTTGCATTTGGTGAAGGATTGATCGAGAATCGAATTCTCTGCCATTGAAGCTCGAAGAACTTTAACGAACAATTGCGATTTCTGGAATTGAATTCCTCGAGTTGTTTCTTGTCCTATGCACTCCTTGACGCATCATGTCTAATTCCTCTATGCTTAAACTTTTGACGATTTCTGAATTTCCAAGGGATTTGTAAATGATTAATCGAATAGAAGACTGAACTTTATTGCTATTATTTGGGATTGATCGATGTGAATCCGTGAATTCGACTCACATCGTTTAAGTTTGATTTTTGGAGTATTGAATTGAATTCATAGTTCAACTTGAAGCTGATATTGGTTAGAACTATTGTGTGAAGATGTTGCTTATGAACTCAGTTGGGATGGTTGAATAACCAGAGTTAATTGTAGCTAAAGTTTGGAACTCTTTGTTTCTGGTTAGATTCTCTTGTTATTACTACTTGATTGAGTTTACTTGAGGATAAATTGAAATATGAACTTGAAGTGTTTTCTTGGGGTATTTTCTTGGGGGAAGATGGCTGGAGGGGTGGTTCGAACACTGACCTGGAAATTTATGAAATAATTTTGTGGAGCAGAACAAGAACCTTGAATTTGCAGCAATGGTGGTATGTTGTTAGAGAAGAAGACTAATTTTAGTGGGCTTAGTTATTTATTATTACATATGGAAATAAACAGTGACATGGAGTCCACCGTGTCATTTTAGTCGCTGAGTCATGGTCTCATGGACAGCCGTTAGGGTTAGGGACGATTTTGTCTACTTTCTTAACGACATGCATATATTTGGACAAAAAGTAGAAACGCGTATAAGCGTGACTAATTTTCGATACCGGGTATAACAAGGTATACCTACTTCCTATTCAGTCTCTCTCTATAACCCCCTTCCTATCTCTTTATAACCTACGTATCTTTTGCTTTTCTCTCTTCCTTTCTATCCTTATATCTCACCTCTTTCTATCTCATGATTTAGCAAAAATTATGTAAAAGAATCAGTGCGATGAAAAGGTAAGGTTGATCTTACACCAGAGAAAGTTAGAAGCAAAAAGCAAGAGAGAAAAAGGAAGAAATAAAGTTCAATTTTGTTTTTCTTCTCTATGTTTTTTGTGGTTGTTGTTAGATTGAATGAGTGGGTGTGATTGAATTGATTGAAAATATTTAGAAGATGTTATATACCAAATTTGGGCAAGATTAGAAGAGATTTAGATATAAAAAATCAGACATAAAAATCTAATTACGACATGTGTATATCACTGTATATCACACAAAGGTTTTTATGGACGTCTACGTATCGTGTATATAACACAAATTGTTTATGGATGTATGTGTATATCATATTATATATCTTGTATATATCACAGATATTCATGTATATACACAAATACACATGATATACATGAGATACCATTGATGTACATGGAGATATACACGGGATAAAATGAGGATACACATATGGAGTTGTCTTGAAACTTGAGTTTTCAACATGAAATGTGTTATACAAATAAGAAAATAAATTTTGGATATACTTTTTGATATACACATTATTATTATGTTATACATAGTGATACACAAATAATATAATTATTCTGGTGTTATATATATTTCGATATGCAATTAAAAAATAATAAAAATAATTCAAACAATTTAGGAGATTTTTGGATGCTATTCAAGGAAATGAACCTAATTTATAGGATGATGGTTGCGGTGAGAGAAGAAAGAGAGGGTTTTAAATATTTTTTTCTATTATTAAGAAAATAATTTTGATGGAGCCTATTTTTAGGATTGTGGTTGAACCATTAGAAGAGAGAGAATAATTTGAGGCTACCATATGCCAAATTCTAAAGGAGCATTTGCATCTATATCCGTTTTTGGGTCACGTTTTAACTTATACCCGCTTTGCAAAATAAAATTGTAAGTGTACCCACTTTTCGCGTAACTTCAGACATACGGGCCTGAAGTGTAGCAAAACTATAGATATTTTTGCATGAATTTTGGCCTGACTTGCAAAGGAAATTACGCAAACTTCAGTTCATAGTGCAAATGGCAAACTTCAGTTCAATAAAACAACAGCATGTGTTGGCTGAAATTTTTGTTTGTAATTGCCGAACTTAAGCATTCTAGTAGCTCAAGTTGTGTTTTGTATTTGCTGAACTTCAGCATGTTTTATCTGAAGCTTTGTTATGTGTTTCCTGAACTTTAGCATGTTTTAGCTGAAGTTTTGTTCTATATTTGCTGAACTTCAGCATGTTTTAGCTGAAGCTTGGTTATGTTTGTGATGAACTTCAAGACTAAAGTTTGTTTTGTATTTGCTGAACTTTAGCATTCTAAGAGCTGAAATTTTTGTTTATATTTGCTAAACTTCAGCATTCTTAGAGCTGAAGTTCCAAAACAACAATGACAAGTTGTCAATAAGATCCAGTTGCTAACTATTATTTATCATATATTTTAGCCTTACATTAATGGAAATATCAGGTAATTTGAAAAGCAATACTCCTATAAAACAAGACCATTAATAAAAGTAACATCTTCACCTAATGCACAGGGAATCAACTCGTGCTTTCGTGTTTCAGTAGCAATTAAAATTAAAATTTCTGAACTGGACAACGCTCTCAATCTTCAGCATTCAGAAAACGAAGGAGGAGTTGAAGTTGTTTAAACAGTGGGTACAAGTTAAAACTTTTTTAAAAAGTGGGTATAGGTTAAATGGGGGCGACCAAATAGGGCGCCCTGTGAAATTTTTACAATTCTAAAATATAGGATTTTTATAGGGAAAATATATAGACGGCCCCTTAAACTTGGCTCCAGTTTCCATTTTGACACCTTAACTTAGCGTTTTTCCTATTGAACACTTTAACTGTACTTTAGAATATACCATTTAAACATAATGCATGATCGGACAAGGAGCGTTATGTCCACAGATGATAAGCGCATAAATGTTATTAATATTTGCTTAGGTGGATATTCCAACGGTAAAAATAAAACCCACCTGTTAGACCCATTTTAAAACACCCATTTTTCCCATTAATTCTCTCAAAAAAGCCCTAATTCCTCTTACGTCTTCTTCCCTTGCAAATTCGCCATTTTCCCCTTCTACTGAAGCTTAGGTGGTCAAGCTTGAATCTTGATCTGATTTCTCCCTCATATTTCTCGTTTATCAGCTCCATGTCACAAAAGTCAACAACTTCTCGCAATAGAATGGAAATTTGTCATTGTGGATTTAATGCGCCACTAACTATATCATGGTCACTTGCAAACCCAGGTCGCCGATTTTATGGTTGTAAATTGGTAAGTCAATCGTATTTCTTTTGTTAGACCCTTGAATTTCTTAATAAAGAAATATGTTTTAAATTTTTTTGGCCGCATTTCTTTTTGAATTTGTAGGGCCGAGGTGGATGCAAATATTTCAAATGGCATGATGATGAAATGTCTGACCAAGCTAAAAGTGTTATACGGGGTCTGTTTAAGAGAGGTGAAAGAACTGAGAAAACAATTACGCGGTTGAAGTGGTTATTTGTTGTGGTGGTGGTGTTGTTTCTATGGATTTGGCTTTGGTGATGCTAGTAGTTTGATGAACAATGTAGTATTTTTATGATATATTGGTGCTAATAGTGTTGTAGTTGCTGCTATTAGTTCAAGAACAATGTAGTATGTTGGAAGTGGGTACTAGAAATTTGGCCTTTTGTTAATGTACACTATCTTGTTATAAATGAAATGGCAATGACCAATTTTTTATGCAAATTTAAGTTCAACTACACTTCCATATTGTGTTATGAATGAAATGCAAATTCATATTCATGAACTGAATACATAACTGCCTAAACATTCCATTGCATAATGTGATGAACTAGCATTACATCCAAACTAAAAAAATAGAGTATTGTTTTGGTCTAAAAATTACAAAAAATAGAGCATTGTTTTTCCAAACAAATAACTGCCCAAACTAGTAACTCTAATAGAGCATAATGTATCAAATAGAGCATAACTGCCCAAACAAAAAAACTGCTAGTGACATCTTAGATAACATAAACAAAAGATGGTCTGCTTCACAATGTAGATGCAACTGAACTTGTTTGACTTGAAAGGCCCTTTTTTCTTGTTGCACTCATTTGCTGAAGTTGTGACCTTGTCACTGCATTTCTTCCTTTAAACTTCAATTCGGGGGGCTTAAATCCAATGTCTTTGTTAGTTGTGGATGTATCCTTGAATGTCCCAGCTGATATAACTCTCTCAGGTGATATACCAGGCTGTAAAATACAATGAACTAGTAAAAAACAGAACAATTCCAGCCCACAAAACTGAATTACAATAAACTATACACTCTTACATTCAGGAGAGTAGTTCCAGTCATAGTGTCAGTGAAAATCCCAAAACCAGTATGCCTTGGCCATTTATGTCCAATGGTTGCTGCATTAGTCGAGCCTCCTCTTAGTGTAGTTCCTCTTCCTTTTCCCCTTCCTAGTCCAGGGCCTACTGTGGATTGAGATGTTGAAGGTTGTGTGGTAGTAGAGCTTCCTGTAGCAAATGTGAATACACCCCTGCTAATGCCAAGTATAGTTCCTCTTCTTCTTCCTCTTCCCCTACCTAGTCCAGGGCCTCTTCCTCTTTCCCTACCAAGCCCAGTTGATTGGTTGTTGCTTTGTCTTTTGACAACACTTGTATCCTCACATATAGAGGATGGATTGCTTTGTTGAGATGGTATTTTCTGAGATGATCTTGGTGGAGGTGGTGGCATATTTTGACTTTGTTGAGTCGCACTTCTTGGAACATGCTGAAAGAAGTAAAAGAAAAGAATATCATAATTGCAAAAAAAAGAATGTAAAAGACAGAATTACAAATATCAGAACTTACCATGTTCCTGCATCCAGATTTGTTGTGTCCTGTTTGTTGGCAGTTTGAAAAAGTCATCTTTACTCCTTTCTTTGATAGTTTGTCATGCTTTTTTCTTGGTTCATCCTTGTCTTTTCTCCTACGTCTCCTTGGTCTACCTGGCATAGGTTTAGGTTCCGGAGGCTCTATACATGGATTTGTTGAATCCGGCCACATCTTCATGTTGGGAATTGGTTGAATGAAATGCTAGTAAGCTTTAAGGAAAGTTTCCTTCCTATACCAGTGGGAAACATAATCATCTAGGTCCATTTCTCTATCATAGAATGCAAATACTGCATGTTGACATGGAATGCCCCTCAACATCCATGATCTACAAGTACATGTCATGGTCCTAAAATCAACAATGAATCTGTACACACCTTCATCAACTTCAAACTCAATTCTGCATTCCACATAACCTTACACCTCCTAGAGAGGGCTTGATTCTCTTCCAGTATCATTCTAGCCATTGGTGCAATATCAGTAACCCAAGTCTCAGCAAACTTCCTCATTTCAATGGTCCTATTCATGATTTTGTGTCTAATTTCTTTCAACATAGTTATAACTGACTTGTGCCTAGGACCTACTATCCAAGAATTGAACGTTTCACACATGTTATTCTCAATGACATCACACTTTGAATCTTCTCTAAAGTTTGCCCTGCACTAATACTCTTTATCATACTTTAACAAGTCTTCACATATCTTATAACCAAGTGTATTCATTTCTTCCAGTTCTTCCTTGAACTTCACTTCATAAGATTCTTTGGCACATCTCCAGAATTGTTTCCTTCTTTCTTCACCTCTCCAGTTCTTGGACCAGTTAGACCAAATGTGTCTAGCACACATTATGTGTTCGGCCATTGGTAGTATTTCCCTTATAGTTGGTACTAGTCCCTACAAAAAATAGTAATACTGTTAGTGGACAGTATATATAAAGCAGGAAAAGGAAAAATTAAAAGTTGTTTGTAACTTTACCTTTTGCATAGCTGACATAATAGTTAAGCCAACACCATCTCCCAACTGTAAAACTGCAATCAAATATGTGATGAACCAGCTCCATGAGTGTTTTGTCTCTTGATCAACTACATCACATGCAATAGGAAACATTTTATTGTTCCCATTTCTACCAACTACAACAAGTAACTCACCTTTGCAGATTCCCTTTAGAAAACAACCATCAAATCCTATAATCCTTCTGCACCCTTCTAACATCCTCTTTTCAAAGCATCTAAACATAGATAGAAATAGACAAACAAATTCTTGCCAGGAATAGTCTCACTATCTGTTCTGATCCAACATGAACTCCCAGGATTTGTTTGCTTAATAATATCAGCATAATCAGCAAGTCTGTTAAATTCCATCCTCCAGTCACCCATGAATTGACATATCACCCTACACTTAGCCCTGTAACAAACAGTCCTTCCAACATACAAATCTAACTTATCCCTTTCCAAATCTTGAATCTCCCACAACTTCATATTTGGCTGGGAAATAATCCAATCTTTATACTTATTGGCAATGTACTTAGAAGCACATAATTTGAACTTATTTTTGGTGTTGCACTTATGAGCTGGATGGTACTTCTTCACAGTAAAGTCACATGAATCCCCATAATTGCTTGCATACAATTCCAGTTACACTTGGCCCCTTTACACTTAACTCTAACCCTATCCTTTTAATAGGCCTAATTTTTAGTTGCACTTTGTTCTCCACAACATATGAGGCTACTGCTTTTCTAAACTCTACAACATTTTCAAATATCATACCAAGCTAAAAAATAGCAAGGTAACAGTCAGGGTCAAACCTTACCTTTTTTACTTCTCCTTCTAGGAGGTAAGTCAATACCCATTTCAACTAAAACATCTAACTCATATATGCTATCATCACTTCCAATATCAGAACTAGATTAGTAGTCGTCATCCCCTCTTAATTTTCCAGCAAACTTGTCCTCCTTAGATGGCCTGTCAATATCCTCAAAGCCTTTATCTATTCCAGTTTCTCCCAGAATAATCTCTTCAGTTGGAGTAGGTTTCTTTCTTTGTTTCTTCTGTTTTTTCTTTTTTCTTCTTTCATGCCTTCATGAAGTGAGTTGTTCATTCACATCACTATCATCTTCATTAGGAATGTTATCTAATTCAGACTCACTACTAGACAGATCTGATGCCAAACTACCATCTATGTTTGTTGTTTCTTCTGCCCCTTGTAAATTCTCACCTGCAACCCCAACATCACCTAGATTTTCCTCAGTCACATATGTGTTATCTGTAGCACTTTCTTGGACATTTATATCCTCTGGAACAGTATATGTTGCCCTAGCCTCTTTATTTAATATATTTTCACTTTGTTCAACAACTTCTGTCCCACATAAAATGCCACATGGGACAGACTCATTAACTACATGCTTAATATACAAATCTAAATGATCAAGATGATTAAGGTAACAAACTATATAATACAGTTGTTCATCATTTTCAATCAAGACAAAGTCATTAAATTTAGGATTAGTTAAATGAAAACCCTCTACCTCAGCATAACTGATATCCTTTGTGTAGGACAGAAGCTTAAAAAGAGAAAAATGGTCATTGTCTATCATGTGACCATCCTCACCCCTCTCCCCTACATATCTCGGGACAGGATCCTTGACAATATTCCCCCCATGGTGAAAATCGACAAGAATATATTCGTCTGTAGACATGTCTAGATTTACCACTGTATTAAAAAAGCAGAATACATCGGTAGACTATTAAACTTATCCCCACTTTTTACTTTGACACTTTACTTTAGTTTATTTCCATTTGAACTCTCCAACCACATCTCAAATGTGTCATTTAGACACAAAATTTATAGGCATCCAAACATAATAGATGCGTGGAATTCACACGCCAGAGTAACCAATAAGATGGAGACACATGAGTTTATTAAAAATTTAAAAATGACTTTTGAGAAAAGAAAAACGAAAATCCCAACCCATCCCTCCCCTCCGTCATCTTCCCCAACGACCCCAACCCCCATTCCTTTCCATCTTCTTCTGCCAAATGAAAGAACAAGGCAAGTACTCTCATGTAACGACCCGGTCCGTCGTTACGCAGTATACGCATTTATTCCTTTATTTCTGTCTTGTAGTAGCTCGGTTAGACTTTTCATGGAGTATTGGGGTTGGTTGGTTCGGGTTCGGAGTGGAAATAGAGTAGATTGAGACACTTAGTCTCTAACAAGAGCTTTAGAGTTGGAAAAGTCAACCCGAAGTTGACTTATTGGTAAACGAACTCGGAATGCGGATTTTATGGTTCAGATAGCTTCGTTAGGTGATGTGGGACTTAGGAGTGTGTTCAGAATATTTTTAGGATGCCCGGTGTAGAATTAGGCTTGAATTGGCGAAGTTAATATTTTGGCGAATTCCGGTTGATAGGCGAGATTTTGATCCGAGGGTCGGAATGGGATTTCGAGAGTTGATGTAGCTTCGTTAGGCCATTTTGGACTTGCCCGCAAAATTTCAGGTCATTTGGAGATGGTTTGGTTGAGTTTTTGATCAAATGCGTGTTTCGGAAATTTTTGGGAATCATAGGCTTGAATTGGATGAGAATTTATGGTTTTGATGTTGTTTTGATGTTTTAATGGCTCGACTAAGTTTGAATAACCCTGATTGAGATGTTGGTAAGTTTGGTTGGGGTCCCGAGGGGCTCGGGTTTGATTTCGGACGTTAAACGAAGGAATTTTGACTTGAATTGCAGCTGAAGCTGCTACTGCTGGTGTGATCGCACCCGCGATGATTGGGCCGCAGGTGCAGACATCGCAGGCGCGAGAATAAAGTCGCAAGGGCGGAAATTCGTCGCAAGGGCGGAAGAAAGGTCGCACCTGCGAGGTCGCAGGTGCGGGGGAGGGGTTCGCAGGCGCGGACTCTGAGAGTTTGGTGAAGGACCGCAGGCGCGGAAAATGTATCGCCCCTGCGGGCCCACTATTGCGGTGAATCGATCGCAGGCGCGGAGCCTGGGCTTTTAAGTGACTTTCGCAGGTGCGGTTAAAATGTCGCGCCTGCGGAGCTGCAGGTGCGAGAAATGCATCGCCGTTGCGGAAATGTCTGGGCAGAACTATAAAAAGGCAGCCTTCGCGAAATTTGTTCTTTTTCACCATTTTTACACACGGGTTGAAGGTTTTGAAGACATTTGAAGAGGGATTTCGTTGTTTCTTCAAGGAGGTAAGTTTCTTGGACTCAAAACTCGTTATGTTGTGCATTAAGAACGATTTTAGGTTGAAATCATGGGTAAAAACAGTAGAAAAATGGTGGTTAGGGCTTGGGTTTAAGAGAGGAAGAATGGGGGAATTGGAGGACCATTTGAGGTCCAATTTTCGTGTTCTTGGTATGGTTAGACTCGGGAAAGGACAAGGGACCTAGTGTTGTGAAAATCTCCGACTTTCGAGACGTGGGCCCGAGGGCCGGGTTTTGACCGAATTCGGGATTCTGGTATTTTTGCTAAATTTTGATTTGGGGATTGTTCCTTAGCACATTGTGACGCCATGTAATTGATTATTGATAGATTTGGAGTATTTGGAGGCCGATTCTCGAGGAAAAGGCAAGGCCGAGTAGAGTTGAGCCGGTTTTGAGGTAAGTAACGGCTTTAACCTTGGAATTGAGGGGTTCAAAACCCCAATGTGCATGCTAATTGATGATAGTTACTAAGATACACTCGCCAAGTGACGGGCATATGAGTGTTGGTTGAATTGTTGTGGCCCGGCTTATCCCCAGGCACGGTTTAACTGATATTCCATCATGATATCGGTACTGTGAGCGCTATTTATGCGTAGAAACTAAAAGTAACACAACCAATATAAATGATAAGGCTTCATGTCTATATGTGGAGACCGGAAAAGGGTCTGTTACTGTTATTTCTATTGTGAACTTTACTTGTGCATACTCAGTCCTGTTATTATACACGTATTCGTATTTCAGTCTCAGAATTTATTTATTTATCATGCATTTCCACTGTTTGGGCTATTACATAATGAGAGTATTGTGAGGAGACTGGTAATTCTGACTGAGTATGGGCCTAGAGACAAATGTTGAAATGATACACCCTTCGGGGGATTGATATATATATATATAGCGCTTGGGCCATATCCTTGGAGGCCCCTCCGGAGTCTTTACACCCCCAGTGAGCGCACAGTTATTGAGGGATGGATTTCCCTGGTACATATTATGAATGAGTATGATATCCCGGAGATGGATTTCTCCGAAAGGCTAAATTGGCATGCTCCCTCGGTACTAGGTGACCAAGTCACCACGTCGTACATGTTACGGGATGGATTTCCCTGGGCCAATGGCCAATTATGTGTACCGAGAGGACTACCTGTGAGAGTTGCATGATACATACATGGCATTTAATTGTTATTTACGGATATTGTCACTGATATACTCGGTTATTCCTGAAATATTCATTATTTGAACTATGATTTACGGAGGTTGAGTTCGTCACTACCTCCTCAGACCGTAGGTTGTTTTCGTTACTTACCTGCACACTGTGTGTGCAGATCCAGGTGCACCGAGATTTGACGCGGAGCGGTGATAGCAGCCTTTCTCTCAGAGTCGACGAGGTAGCAGCTGGCGTTCGCTGTCCCGTCCCTCTTTCCCTTATTCTTCCCTTATGTATTAGAACTTCGAAACTTAAAACTTCAGTTTTATTATTCTCAGTTGTATTGATGTTAGTAGCTCATGACTGCGTGACTCCAGATACTAGGGTGATTGTTGGAGCTCATTTCTTTTGCTAGACTGTTTCAAATGATTTAAATGTTAGTATTTCTATGACTTGAGCCAATGATGAGTAAATTTCTTTAGTAAATGAATTGAGTATTGTTGTAACGGTTGGCTAGCCTGGTTTCACGACAGGCGCCATCACAACCCGGAAACGGGTCGTGACATCTCATAACCATGGCTTGACTCAATTCTAGGCCAAATTGCAAATTCCAAACCGTTAAAATTATTCTCCACCTCCAAATCTATCATTTTCACAAATTTTCAGATCATTCCACCATCGAAACATTAGCCCTGATATTTTGCAAAACTCCGACGAGCTTCAATTGCCGAAAAATGGAGTTTCAGGGTTCCAATCGAACATGACGATCTTTGACTATGGAGTTGCCGGGTTTTTTCTTCTCCGACACGGAAGGTGCCGGAATCAAGAAATATATACTACCTCTTTTGAGCTCGGATTCCGGCGACAAGATCAAAATCCGTCGAGCCATTGTACCTTGAGAACATGGTTTACTCCTACTCAACACACTACTCAATCTTTCACTTAATCTGATCTCTGTCTCATCCAATCCAACACGCAAATCCTCCATTTTCAAATCCCTAACTTCTCTTTTCCGATCAAGGATTATATATTTGCATTTTTTCACAGTTACTCTGATCCGTATATTATCAGTATACAATTATGGCTTCCGCCGAAAATCCAAACCGGCCTAGCGGAGTAACGTTTGATATGCATAAATTCTTCAATCCTTCAACTCCTCCATCGCCAACTTCAACAAACCCTAATCCACTTCCGATTGCAACGGAAAATCTTCATCGGTAACCATGGTGTGGGAGGGAGAGAGAGGGGAATCTGATAATGTGTGAAAGAGTAGGAGGAAAAGAAAGAGAAAATAATTTTAAAAAGAAAAATTGAGCTCTCACGCTCTGAGAAACGATGTAACACACGCGCTATGCCACATATGTGGTTGGAGTGTTCAAATGGAACGAAATTGAAATAAAGTGTCAAAGTGAAAAGTGATGACAAGTTTAATGGCCTGCTGATGTATTCTGCCTATTAAAAGACCAAAAAGCGAAACAAGATGTCAGTAGATTCCCCGACCCAAAATTATAAAAAACCCTAATTTTCACAAAATCCAACAAACTAAATTACAACATTCAAAAACAACTATGTATTTTGTAGATAAAAGCTTACCATAAAGGAAAACTTTGATTGAAATAGCATAACCCTCGAAACTTCAGTCACGATCAACTCCAATCACGACCAGCTCCAGTTAGGACCAACTTCACTCACCACCATGGTAAAAAGAAGCAAATGGTTACCCGTATTAGTAATATAATGGCCAAATAGTTGACACACAGTTGAATCTAACTCAAAATCGATGAAGATTCCACCGGGAATCAGTCTCAATGTAGTTTATTAGGGTTTATTAGGCTAAAGAAAGGGGATTTTGGGTGGAAGATTGATCAAGTGAGGTGAGGTATGTGGGTAAGGTAAAAATGGTTTTTTTTAAATCCGACATGGATAAATAAATACATGTCAGACTATTATTGGTATGTTATTCAACGTGGGAAGCGTTTAAAAACACGCGCTTAAGTTATTACAGGCCGGTCATGCATTATGTTTAAATGGTATAGTCTAAAGTACAGTTAAAGTGTTCAATAGGAAAAACGCTAAGTTAAGGTGTCAAAATGGAAATTGGAGCCAAGTTTAAAGGGTCGTACACCTATTTGGCCCCTTTTATACCAATTGTTGGGCCTAGTTGTCATGTCTTTGCGTAAAAATTGCACGGGGCGCCCTATTTGGTCGCCTCGTTTAACCTATACCCACTTTTTAAAAAAGTTTTAGCTTGTACCCACTGTTTAAACAATTTCAGCCCCTCCTTCATTTTCTGAATGCTAAAGATTGAGAGCGTTGTCCACATCGGAAATTTTAATTTTAATTGCTACCGAAACACGAAAGCACGAGTTGATTCCCTGTGCACTAGGTGAAGATGTTACTTTTACTAATGGTCTTGTTTTATAGGAGTATTTCTTTTCAAATTTCCTGATAATTCCATTATTGTAAGGCTAAAATATATAATAAACAGTAGTTAGCAACTGGATCTTAATGACAACTTGTCATTGTTGTTTTAGAACTTCAGCTCTAAGAATGCTGAAGTTCATCAAATATAAACAAAAACTTCAGCTCCTAGACTGCTGAAGTTCAGTAAATACAAAACAAACTTCAGCCCTGAAGTTCATCACAAACATAACAAAGCTTCAGATAAAACATGTTGAAGTTCAACAAATATAGAATAAAGCTTCAGCTAAAACATGTTGAAGTTAAGCAAATATAAAACAAAGCTTCAGCTAAAACATGCTGATGTTTAGCAAATACAGAACACAACTTCAGCTACTAGAATGCTTAAGTTCAGAAATTACAAACTAAAACTTCAGCCAACACATGTTGTTGTTTTATTGAATTGAAGTTTGCCATTTGCACTATGAACTGAATTTTGCGTGATTGCCTTTGCAAGTCAGGCCAAACTTCATGCAAAAATATCTGAAGTTTTGCTACACTTCAAGAAAAAATATTTACTACTTCAGGCCCGTATGCTTGAAGTTACGTGAAAAATGGGTACGCTTGTAATTATTTTTGCAAAGCGGGTATAAGTTAAAACGTGACCCAAAAGAGAGATATAGATGCAAATGTATTGACTATTTCTCAATTACAAATCTAGCCAGCCCCGCTATTTTTACAAATAGCCCATTGGTCCAAGAAATAATTCCGGGGCATTTGCATCTATACCCGCTTTTTGTGTCACGTTTTAACTTGTACCCGCTTTGCAAAAAAAAATTGCAAGTGTACCCGCTTTTTCACATAACTTCAGCATACGGGGCTGAAGTAGCAAAGGCAATCACGCAAAACTTCAGCATTCTAGTAGACGGGCCTGAAGTAGCAAGTGTGCTGAACCAAGTGTGCTGAAGTTTTTGTTTGTAATTGATGAACTTAAGCATAGTAGCTGAAGTTTTGTTCTCTATTTGCTGAAGTTTTTGTTTGTAATTGCTGAAGTTTTATTTTTGTAACTGGCGAACTTCAGCTCTAGAGCTGAAGTTTTTGTTTTGTAACTGGCGAACTTCAGCTCTAGATCTGAAGTTTTTGTTTTGTAACTGGCGAACTTCAGCTCTAGAGCTGAAGTTTTTATTTTGTAACTGGCGAACTTCAGCTCTAGAGCTGAAGTTTTTGTTTTTGTAACTGGCGAACGTCAGCTCTAGAGCTGAAGTTTTTGTTTTGTAGCTGGCAAACTTCATCTCTAGAGCTGAAGTTTTTGTTTTGTAACTGGCAAACTTCAGCGAAAGAGCTGAAGTTTTTATTTTGTAACCGGCCTAAAGCTGAGTTATTTAGTTCATTTGTAAAAACTTCAGCACTATATAAGCTGAAGTTTTTGAAAAAGTTTTCTAACATACTAGATAAATAATCAGATTGCTAACAGTATCTAAATCATAAATTTTGGAAACAATAAACGTGAAAAGAACAGAATTATCATTGTCTACTAACTTACGTACGTGAAAATATTCATAAATTATTGTCTACTAACTTACGTAATTATTTATAATTTGTTTTTAAATAATCTGATAAACATATTTATGGCAATCATCTCATGAACTGAAGTTCCATAGCAGCACCAACAACAGCAGAAGAAAGAAGAAGAAGAAAATGAAACATGAGAAAGGAGCTGAAGTTATTTAAAAAGTGAGTACAAGTTAAAAATTTTAAAAAAATGAATATAGGTTAAACGGGAGACTAAATAGGAAGCCCCGCGCAATTTTTACAACAATTCCGCAGCTAGGCCCAACCCAATGGAAGTCAATGACTTGATCATTCCGTAATTCCGACATTGTTGATCATTAACGTTGGAAATTTCTTCCATTGGACTCTCCGATAATGGCTGAAAACAACCACCACCGCCATCATCGGCCCCATCGTCTCTCACTCCCACCACGCACCACCATTTCCACCACCACCACCACCACCACCACCACTCCTACTACCACAAGAACCCCCTACCCTGTTTTCAACAACTACCCACCTTCAACTCCAACTCCAACTCCATCCAAACACCGAATTCCCTCCTATTTCCCCACTCCCAAATCTTCAACAAAAACCTCATCTTTACCATTTCTCTTCCTCCTCCTCTTCTCTCTCCGCTCTCTTTACTCTCTCCTCCCTTTCCTCCGTTCTTCCCCTTCCTCTTTCTCTCTCTTCCCTTTCTCTTTCCTCGTTTCCCTCCTCTCTTTTCTCCTCACTTTCTCTTTCTCCTTCTTCACTTCCAAACACCCTTTTCATCACAAAAATCGCCACCGCCTCTTTTTTTTCTCCTTCACCAAATCTCAATACAAGCTTCTTCTGCAAAAATCCCTTCTTCTTGCTATAGTTTTTCTTCTCAGATTTCAAGCTCTGAGATACTGTGGCACTGCTGCTATGATTCTTGCTGAAGTTTCCGGAAATGTAGCTGCCCGCTTCATCTCTGATGGAAAAAGACTCGATCTTTTCGACAAGAATCAGATTAGATCGTCTAAGGTTTGTGGGTTTATTGCTATGTTTATTGGGTTGTTGCTGTTATCTATTAGTTGGGATAGAATTGAATGTTTCCCTTTATCTTCTGTGAATGTTACTGAAATGGGGTTTTCGATTCTTCCGAGGTATAGTTGTATTAGGATTTGGCCTATGTTGCTTCCTTTTGTTTGTGGGTTTTTGGGGTGTTATGAGAGGAGCTTTATGAATTTGGGTACTTTAAGGGAAATGGGTAAGAAGCAGGTTAGATTGGTATCTTTGTTTTTTACAACTGTAATGTTATTTGTACCTGCAGTTATAAGTATGTTCGTGTTTGAAGCAGACGGAGATAGTATCTCTATTTCGAGTCTCGGTTGGGTTTTGGTGAACACAGTAGTGTTTGGTGTGCTTTTGAGTGAGAATTTTACTGATGAGAGGACAATTTCGTCGAAGGATTTTCAGAAGGAGTATCTTGTGACCTATGTATGTACTGTTGTATTGGAATTGTTTTATTATCCCGAGCTTTCGCTTTGGGGATTGTTGATATGTGGATTGTTGCTCTGGATTTCAGTAAGGAATTTGGATACTGTTGATAGTAATTATATTGAGTTGGGGTTAGAACCGTCAGATTGGTTTACGACTTCGGTTATGAAACCTCTCCGGCATATCTTGGGTGAGAGGAAGTCTCGCAAGATAGCGCTTTTCCTTTTGATCAATACAGCTTACATGGTTGTGGAATTTGTTGCTGGTTTTATGAGTAATAGCCTTGGGTTAATATCAGATGCTTGTCACATGCTGTTTGATTGTGCGGCTTTAGCTATCGGGTTATATGCTTCGTACATATCCCGGTTGCCAGCGAATGGTCAGTTTAACTACGGTCGTGGAAGATTTGAGATTCTTTCTGGGTATGCAAATGCGGTTTTTCTTGTCCTCGTGGGAGCGTTAATTGTGCTGGAATCATTTGAGAGGATATTAGACCCTCAGGAGGTTTCTACTAACAGCCTATTGTCAGTGTCGATTGGTGGGCTGCTTGTTAATATTGTGGGTTTGATATTCTTTCACGAGGAACATCATCATGCCCATGGTGGATCATGTTCACACTCCCATTCACATGCTCATTCTCATTCCACAGGCGATAGTCTCCAAGATCACCATTTACATGACCACGATCACTCCCATGACCATAACCATGACCACCATTCTCATGATCACACCCATGAACATGAGACTCCTCATTCTCATGATCATTCCCATGACCATAAGACTCCTCATTCTCATGATCACTCCCATGACCATAACCATGACCACCATTCTCATGATCATTCCCATGACCATAAGACTCCTCATTCTCATGATCATTCCTGTGACCATAACCATGGGCACCATCATCTTGATGATGCTCACCAACATTGTCATGTTGGCAGCTCAAGTAGTTCTTCGATAAAGGTGCACCACGGCTCTGTTGCAAGTTTGCAAGGACCATATTATTCTCATGGTCAAGACAAGGGTGTCACTGAGAAACATCAGAGACAACACCGGCACATTGATCATAACATGGAAGGCATCTTTTTGCATGTTCTGGCTGACACCATGGGTAGTGTTGGGGTGGTAATTTCGACGCTCTTGATCAAGTACAAGGGATGGCTCGTTGCTGATCCCGCCTGCTCAATTTTTATATCAGTTCTGATTATATCTTCAGTAATCCCATTGCTCAGGAATTCAGCAGAAATATTACTGCAAAGAGTTCCAAGGGCTCATGAACAGGATTTGAAGGAAGCTGTAAACGATGTCATGAAGATAAAAGGTTTATCTGGGATTCAGAAGCTGCATTTTTGGAGCTTCACGACCTCAGATGTTATTGGGACTCTTCATCTTCTCGTCTCAAGCGAGAGTGAGAAGTTATCTGCAAAGGCACAAGTATCTGAAATATTACATGATGCTGGGATCAAGGATTTGACAATGCAAGTAGAATGCATCCAAAGTAGTTAGTCTAATTGGTGGTATTACTTAAAGTGCTCAGTGTGCGCTTCAACTATACCAGATGGAGATCCCTTGAGATATGAAGTGATGTACAGTGGGTTGAGTAAGTGATAGTTTTTTTTCTTCTTTTAAACCTATAAATTTTCTAAGGTATTTTTAATTTCTCTCCCCCGACCCCCTTCTATTAACGACGATTAAAATGAAATGTTGAAATGAACTCTATCTGATGTGCTGCTGCCTGCCTGAAAATCTACCCGTTTTCATGTTGAATAATTAATGAATACAATCGGGAAAGTAACCTTATAAAAAGAATGTGTCTCAGGTGATTGAAAAGTGGTACTTGGCCTGTTTTTCCTTTCAGTTTCTGTATTGTGTTGCGCTGTCATTCTGTCATTCTCTTTCCCCCATTTCTGTATTTGTTTTGTTTTAATGTTACATAAGCCATAAGCGAACAAGGTACAGTCATATTTGATATCCCTACTTGCAGCCATGTTTGAACAATCTCTACGCAAAAGTAGACCGCGATGTCAGTGACTCTGTGTGCAGATGTACAAGAGATGCATATTTGGTGAGATGCTATTTTAATTTACTCTTTGATAGATTTTTGTATCTAGCCTCCTGGACACCCTTCTAATTCTGCGTGTGTAATGATATTAATTTTGGTCCTTTACCATCCGGTACTCTATTTTAGGATAGGCTTACATGAAGTATTACTGGTAATCATAATTGGATTCTATACATGACAATGACTTCTGTGGGCTAGTTTCTGAGTAGACATAATGCACATGATGTAAAAACTTGGTCCTCATAATTTTTGAAAGGTTTCCTGTTTATTTAACTAAAGCTGTTAAAGAGGTAAAGCCTCTAACTTTACCTCTCATTGTAGCGCCTGCAGAAGATATCTTCTGATCAGAGCAACTGAGCAAATGTTGGGAATGAAATTTGACCTCCTCTTTTGTTCAAGGATTTAAGTTACACACATTTACAGTGTAAAGAATTCTATATTATTAGTGTATTTTACTGGTTATAGTAGGTTATTTGTCATTTTTATAGGTGATTGAAGTTTTGTGTTTTGCAAATAAAAAGTTACCACTTGCAGGGTATCGACCTTTAAAGATTTCTACGACTTTTATCTCTTTAAAGATTTCTAATAAAATCTTTTGATTTTTGTATGTTATTTAAAAATTTTTTTTAAAGAAAGTTTCAATCAATAATATCCATGCATATTTGCATCCAAAGCAAATCTCTTCCTGGAATGTAAGTTGTGTTTCAGTCAACTTAAATGTTCAGTGTTAAATGCACTTTGCTTGCACCTCGTTTGGACGGTCGTTACCTATTGTATTGTATTGTATTGTTATAGATACGCTGTTTATTTTGATTGTTACTTAAATTTTATTGTGTCGTATCGTTAAATCCGCCGTGCTTTATGTAACAACCGATTTGGTGTGGTCGCGTTGTTACTTTGTCTTTTTATCTCAATTTCACCCTTCGTTATTATTAAATAATTTTATTTTGTCATTTACCCTACTTTTTATATAGTAATTTTATTATGTATCATAATTTTTCTTGATAATACTGCAAGTTTATTCTTCATATTGCTGGTGTGTGATATCATGAAACGATGACAAACGATACAATCTATCCTAATATTGTATTTATCAAACGATACAATACAATACAATACAGCGATGCAAAACATTATGAAACGATACATAACAACCATTCAAACGAGATGTAACTTTCCATCGTTTCCGATCTGACAAACAATAGTATAACTTAAACTCATATCCGTAATTATATGTAAACAAGATACATGGCCAAGTTGTTGGGATTGTTGTTGGACTTATATAAGCTATGGTAATTGTTAATGAAATTTGACTAATATATTTCAATTATATAAATTATTTTTTACGATCAAGTTTCCAAAGAATCTATAAATGATTAAATTTTAGCAATCTGTTATGAATAGAATTCTATTTATGGTGAATGTCTATATTCTAGAGGGATTTTAGGATTTGTTACTTGGTGGATAAGTCACTGTTCCCCTATAAATAGAGGGGTTTTATTTCATTGTAATTCATCCCAAAATTCAATAAGAATTTCTTCTCTCTCTTTCTCTGCAATATTGTTCTTGCTTTTTATTGTTTCATCACACGTTATCAGCACGAGACTCTAACTAATTGAATAGAAGCTTTGAGATTGAACATAATGATTGTCAATTCTCCATGAACTTTCTTCATGATTAAATTCTGGATTTAAGGTAAGTATTTTACTTTATTTTTCTCTTTTAAATTCTTGAAATTCTATAATTTGATTTTAAATGCAAGCAAAGATAATAAACTTTGATTATAACTACTATAGAGTTTGCAAGAAATTATAACCACCAAAGTGGTAAAATTTCTATGCCTTGCCATGATCAAATTCATGTATGATTGTGGGCAAAAAAGTGGAAGCCCGTCCTATTGAATTTGCTTCATTCTCATTCCCCTTAAGAAAATGTGATAGCAATATGTGATAAGTCTGAAAGAAGACAAATTATTACCATGAAGGTATCAATGATGTGGACGTGGCAATTGACGAAATTATAATCGTCATATTTGTGATAATGAGAATAATAAGAATTCTCACAATAATCTTTCACTCTTTGAAGGTAATCTTTGTCATCGATTTGACATGAGATTTTGTAAAGCACATATTGATGATTATGGTCCATTCATGATGAGAATGTGACAACATCTGATTTATGAATACATATTCATTCTTGGAAGAATATGAACGTGATAGTGGTAGTAATATACCACACTCACCTCTAAAAGGAGGTTTGAGATGAAATAGGAAAATAATGTCATTATTATGACATGAATAGTCATTGGTCATGTACCTATTGTACGCCAAAATATTTTGGCAATGTGATTACTAAAGGATAACACTAATGCAAGAAACAGATCTTGCATATAATTTTGACAATGACCATAATTTATAACTTTCTCCTTGAAAGTGATATTCACCACATGGATGTTGATGAATATGTGGTAGTACCAAATTAATTGAGAGCTCTGGAAGAGCCAATTATTACTATTTTGGAGGAATACCATTGATTATCATGTCAATTTATTATGTTGTAGTAAGTCTCAAAGAAACTTATTGAGTTTGTAAAGTATTCGCGAAAGCGATTGGTTATACTGAGATTATAAATAAAGGAAAAATTTAATATCTTCTATTACTACAACTTGTAGCGGGATAATATGTACGTGAAAAGTTACCCGCTTTATTCTCCAGTTTGTACTACACAAATAAAAGAATACCACAATAAAGTGGATGTTTATTGATATAAAAACCCATATCATAATAAACTTGGAGTTTATTGATAATTGCACAAATCATGGTGTAAACCTGAATTTAATCAATATTGATAATTTATTCAATTGGCATAATTGGTTTAGCCCTATCAATTTAAGTATGATGTGCAAAAATGAAAGAGAATTCACATGGATAAATATTAAAGAACAAGAAAGTTCTTTATGAATTCTCTTATTTCGCTTGTTCTCATTAATTAATAGACCAACTAAAAATAGGAATTGAATCCCATGAATGCTGGAAATATCAAAGGTGAATATGAGCCCATTCACCTGCCATGTTATACCATACGATGCATCTATGAGTTGGTTACATGTGCGATTATTATTAACCTGCAACTGGTGTTTGCGAAGTAACTTGCTCAATAAGTTAATTTAGAGCATAATTTCCAGATTGTCTATTCAAGACAGTTCATCTTGATAAATTGGTTTGCATCACAATTGGTTTAGCAAAATGATTTATTGAGTGCCTCCACTTAATAACTAACCTATTGCTTATGAGAACGAAGTTATCTATATCAGTTTGATATATGTTATACACGAAAGTATATTACATTCTCCCCTCACAAGTGGTTCAAGGTCAGGAACCAAATAATTTCATCTTATTATTATTGATGTGCGATGTATATTTTGATTAACACCACAATGCACAAAGATGGGTTCCCAAAATTGAGAAAGAAAGGTTAGTTTTTCTAACATGAGGGGGAGACATGATAAACAGTTGAGAAAACGTTACGTGAAAAGAATTATCATTGGTACATCTAGATCCTCGAATAAGATAATATGGATTTGAAGTTCATAAAAGATAATTCATCTACAATGCAAAGCATGCCAGATGCATTTGCTGACCCAAAGAAAGTAACTATATTCTCATTACAAGTGCTCCTATTATGTCCTAGAAGGACAAAGTCTATGTTACGCTTAAGGCGTATAGACAAATCGGTTCAAATAAACTTCTTGATAAAGAGGATGAGCAAATGATCAAACTGATCATAATAAAGGAGGCAAGTGATCTAGAAGATCACATGATATAACACTTCATAAAATCTCAAAAGAGGTTCAGGTACCTGAAAATATGAATGAAGAGATCTCTATGTTATGTCTTTATGGGAAAAAAATATTGCAACCGATATAAAATGTTCGTCGACGACATCTTTCATAGCGCTAAGTATATATGAGGATCTTAAGTCCGTTGAATATGTACACAAAAATATTGGCCAAATGAAAGATACACAATTCGAATCGAATTTGTTTCATATGAAAGACATATAGTTTTGGACCTGCGGTTCAAACATTTGAAAGTATAAAATCAATGGTTTGTGCAATCACTTTTATCTATCTTATGTCTAGCATGACATAAAAACTTGATATGCTTCTAAAGTCCATTCATATGGCTTATATGACAATACCTGAAGGATTTAAATTGCTTAAAGCATATATAATTCTTGGTCCTGAAGCACCACATCTTACGTGCACATATGTATCTTGCTATAACTATAAGCACGATAATGTGATAGCGGGAATTTTTCCCTCCAAGGAGATATTGAAAAGGCTATTCCACGACATTATATGAAGACATTATAAATATACAAGAATGATGATTTCAAGGTGCAACAAATTCGTTCAAGTGATTATATGACTGATTTGTTCACAACATCTCTACCGACGTCAACCTTCAAGAAACTAGTGCACAATATTGGGATGCGAAGGCTCAAGGATGTTAATTGATGCTCTCATCAAGGGGAGTTAATGAGCGTTGCACTCTTTTTTTCTTACAAGGTTTTGTCCCACTGAGTTTTCTTTGCAAGGTTTATAACGAGGCAACCAAAAGGCATATTTTTAAATACGTGTACTTTTCCAGAGTTTTTTCCCCATTGGGTTTTATTTTAGTTAAGGTTTTAACGAGGCACATTATTTGTTGAATAGAAATTTAAGGGGGAGTGTTATGAATAGAATTCTATTTATGGTGAATGTCTATATTCTAGAGAGATTCTAGGGTTTGTTACTTGGTGGCTAAGTTACTCTTCCCCTATAAATAGAGGGGTTTTATTCCATTGTAATTCATCCCAAAATTTAATAAGAATTTCTTCTCTCTCTTTCTCTGCAATATTGTTCTTGTTCTTCATTGTTTCATAACACAATCATTATTTTTTCCAGCAATCATTCTACAGTTGGACATGCAACCCCAACTATATAAAGTCCTATTAGCTAGCCAACACCAAATCAACAGAAAACAAGACTATCAAAGGATAGAAGTTTAGACTATGTAGTATTTTCACTAGACTGGATTTCAGACTCCCCCGGCAATGGACCTCTTGAATTATTAATCTAGCAATGTCCTTACTTCGTCTCTTCTGGTTTCGAATAATTCTCCAATTATTCTATCGCCATATGTGATAAACAACACACATTAGTAATATTCTATATATGGTTGTTGATGGCCTCCTACCTGATGCAAAACTTTTGGCCCATCTAATCTCCTTAGTCCATCCTTTGACACCTATGTTTATTCCAGCCCATCGCAATAATTTTCCCCATATAGCTGCTGAGTAGTTACATTCAAAAAACAAGTGCTCATGATCCTTGCCAGCTGCTTCACACAAAACACAAATTGGATTTGTTCTGCTACCCCATTTGATAAGCCTATCTCTGGTGTATAGCCTGCCTTGTATGGCTATATATACAATGAAGATCCATTTAGGGCAACTATTATTGTTACACATCAATTTTCTCCATGGAACCTTTGAAAATTCTCCCCTTAGTCTGTTGTGTATATTTATGATGGAGTAACAATTTGCATTCATCACCTCTTCCACTCTAATATTTGCTTCAGTTAGGTACTTGCCGACACCTAGAATCTTTTGATTCAACCATGCTGCTTGTTTAACTCTGACATTCCATGCTTCACCTTGCTTGATGTTGTACGCGTGCATCCATTGAATCTATAAACGATCCTTCTTTTTGCACAAGTTCCAGAGGTGTTTAAGGATTGCTTCTCTGTTCCATGTAATAATGTCAGTTATATTCAAACCACCTGCAGTCTTAGCCAACAGAGTTGTTTCCAAGCCACCAGTGCCTTTTTGCTACTTCCAGCCTCCCCAGTCCATAGGAATCTCTTGCAAATAGTTTCAATCTTTAGCATGATATTTTTGGCAGTGGGAATATCTATGACCAAAAGTATTGGATAACAATCATAACACTCTTGATCAGTTGTAATCTTCCTGCATAAGACAAGAATTTTGATGTCCAATGTTGTACCTTTGCCAACATCTTATCTAGTAGGGGTTGACATTGATCCACTGATAATTTTTTTGCACTTAGTGGAACTCTAAGGTATCTGAAAGGAAGAGACCCCATAGATAACCCCAGCCTATGAAAAATTTGATGTTGTACTTCCATTGGCACCCCTCCAAAATATATACAGCTCTTTTCTTGATTTGCAATCAGCCTAGATGATTTAGAAATTTTTTGAAAGCACTCATATAACATCTGTGTAGACACTATGTCACCCCTACAAAATAACAACAGATCATCGGCAAAACTCAATTGTACTATGTTTAGCTTCTCATATCTAGGATGAAAATTGAAGTCTGGTTTATTCTTCAAATCCTTCCGTAGCCTTGTCAAATATTCCATAGCCAAGACAAAGAGATATGGTGATAAAGGGCCTCCTTGTATGACTCCACGTTTAGCATCAAATGGAACTGTTGGTTTGCCATTAATCACAATAGAATAAGATACCATGGTAACACAACTCATAATCCATTTTATGAACTGGCCGGGTATGTACATTGCTCTGAGAACCTGTTCTAGAAACACTCATTCCACGGAATCATATGTCTTCTGCATGTCTATCTTGATCATACATCTGGGTGAAATTCCTTTCCTTTCATGACCTTTCACAAGTTCTGCCCTAGTACAATATTGTCATTCAACATTCTTCCTGGTACAAAAGCTACCTGGATCTTATCAACCAAATAGTCCATCACTAGTTGTAGTCTACGTGTTAGCATCTTAGAGATGAGCTTATACAAGATAATGCAACATGAAATAGGTCGATATTGTTTGATTGAGGCAAGATTCTTCACTTTAGGAATCAGAGTGATTGAAGTGCTATTGACTGGTTTATACATTTTATTCTCACTGAAGAAGTTAAGAATTGCTGCTCTTACATCCTTCCCAATTATGCTCCATGCTTTCTTGTAAAAACATGCGTTGAAACCATCACCCCCTAGAGCTTTCGAGTCATTAATCCCCTGTAAAGCTTTGAACACATCATCACTAGTGAAAGGTGAGATTAGTTATAGTTGCTGATTTTTTGTTAAAACTGGCCCTTGCCTCATCACAATGGAATCAATTGCAGGCAAACTACTAGTTGAATTCCTTAGCAATCTATTATAGTAGCACACTATTTCTTGCTCGATGCATATTGTAGTTCTTATTAAACTTCCATCTTCAGCTATAAGAAGCTTGATTTTGATTTTGTGAGGTTCTCCCTTTCATACTTGCAAAGAAAAAAAGTTGTGTTAGAGTCCTCCAATTTAAGCCACTGCACCTTTGACTTCTGCTTGGATATACTTTCCTCTATCATACTCCATTTCTCAAGCTTATGTCTAATGATTTTTTCACCTTCAAACATATCAACAGTTGATGTATTGTTTCTCATTTGTGTTTGAATGCTCACTAGTTCCTCTCTCTTCTGTTTGACTTTTATAGTTGTACCGACACACTCTTTCCTAATCAAGACTTTTAAAGCATCTTTCACCATTTTTAGATTCTGCCATATACCTTTCATATTGATACTCTTGTTTTGCCATCCTTCATGTACCATTTGGTCAAATTCTGGATGATCATCCAAGCAATTATAGAATTTGAAAGGCTTCTTCCTGCTATCCTCTATTACTTCCATATACATAGGGGAGAGTGATTTGAGAAATAAGGATCCATCACTTGGACTTGCATAAGAGGCATATCCATCATCCATTGAGAATTTACAAGAACCCTATCTATCCAGCTATATACATGACTATTGGTCCATGTATAACTTCTTCCTACAGTTGGTAATTCAGTTATTCTACAATCTTCCATAAAATCTCTTAAGTTTTTGACTTCATTTTCCTGAACTACAATACCATTAGCTCTTTCATCCATATCCCTAATTGCATTGAAACCTCCCATAATTAGCCAAGGCATGATCATTTGTTCCTCCAAATCCTTTAAATCAGCCCACAAATCATGTCTATGAGCAATTGTGTGAAGATCGTATACAATAGTGAAAGCAAATTGAATAGTAGCATTAGCATTTTGTACTAATCCATGAAAGAATTGCGTGTGACTTTGTAGAGCCGTGAACATATTACTATTAGAATCCCACATAATCCATATTCTTCCTCTTCCATTTGAAGTTACATTCGAATACCAATTCCAACCAGCTGCAACCTTGTTTATTATATCCTTTACTTTAGCATCTTGAATTCTATGTTCAATAACTGCTATTATGGTTATTTTATTCACCTGTAAAAACACATTCATCTTCTTTTGCTCATATACTTTATTGAACCCCCTACACATTTCATGTAGTTATCTTCATAATGAAATGGATTGATGGGGAACCTCTTCTTCATCCTCTTTTGTACTCCTTTGTCCTTCAACAGTATCAGCCCAGCTTGAATGTTCAGCCAGTGGATCCACTCTTAAAGGAGAAAAATCATTGGTAGTGACAAGAGTATATTGTTTAGGACTGGAATTGTTAGGATGCATGCCTTTTCCATTAGCTTTTTTCCATGGTTCTTTGTCAGTATCCGGTGTCTCAAATTGTTGACTTTAAATTGCTATTATGTCTTTAGCCTCATCAGGCTGTTTGGTTTTTCCTCTTTCTACCCATTGAATTGTTGGCTTTTGGACATTTGCTTGCTGCATATTACGTCCATTCTTATAAACTTTGTCTTGTTGATTTGGTGCTACAATCTTCTGCTTCTGTTGACCATTCCTCTGTCTTTCTCCCTGTGATTCAGCAATTTATTGTGAGCCATTACAATCATGCCCAACCATAAGACATTTTTGGCATACTTTGGCACCTAATCATTCTCTACCATCTGCTCAAATTCATTCCCCGATGGCTCCTGCGCTACAATGCATTTTGGTAATTTCTTGGAAATGTCCATTTCAATTAGAACCCTAGCATAGAAGATTCTAGATGCACTAGATGTACATTCATCAGCATATATCGGGCACCCCAAACCACTAGCAATTCTATTCAATGTAATCTTACCCTAGTAATACAGAGGCAAGTTTGGAAAAGTCACCCACAGTGGAATGATCTTCAGAACCTCATCATAGAAACTGAAATCAGCAGACCATAATTTGAGAATAATTGGCTTGTTCCCTATAGTGTGTGGTCCTGAATACAATACTTCATTTTTATCCTCTATGATATTGAACAGAATGATAAAATATCCCTCATTATGATAATAGACTTTTGGTTTGGCAGCAAAGTTCCAATGGGAATCTATGAATCTTTCCGTAGTTCCAATTGATGGTGAGGCGCCAATGACATACGTTATGATTGCCTTCTGCCATTTCTCAGTTTCATCTGCCATTTTCTCTTGTCGCAATTGAACCCTCTTAACTCCATTCTAAATCAGTGGAGGAATATAAACTAGATCCATCCCCCTTTCAGCCATCCTGTTGCCCGCAAATAGGTTCACCCATGGTTTCTCTACCTTCCCATTAGTTGGATCTATCTTCCCCTGTTTAAGAACATTTCTCATCTTTCTTGTTCAATACCCTGTTGCTCTTCCTCTGCAATTGGTTTACTTGTGCTAGCAGTAGTCTTTTGAGAGGGAATTTGACCCTAACTCTTAGTCTTCTCAGTCATTTGCAATACAGTTCGCTCTACAGTAAGCAATGGAACATTGTTACCTCTTGAGCTTACTGATCCAATCGTCCCCACCGTAGCTTTAGGCGTTAAATTCAGGTCACTAGGTTGATATTGCTCGAACCTATTGGTGAATTCAACTTCATGACATTTGCTCCTCCTGAATTAGGTAATATCGAGCTTTTCCCTTTTTCGCTAATTAAGGTTTCATTTCGAGAAGAAGCCCTTCCTTGTCCACCACTGCAATTATCTAATACAACAAAATCAGGCAGTTGAACCTTCGTCGCATTCCGTTTTGGCCGTTCTCGTCCCATTTCCCGCCAGCATTGTTTAGCAAGCACGCTTAATGTACGCGATGAGAGATGTACGCGATGAGAGAAGAAGGAGAGAGTAAAAAAGTTTTCTAAAATAGAAATCATTTTAAACTATATAACATGTGCAACTTATTTATGTTACATGAGAAAGCCAACGAGAATTTTAGTAATAGTTATAGTGTAATACCATGTCCATGTGCAGTCATGTAGAGAACAGTTGCTGGGTTTCGGTGAACCCAGTAACTTTGCGGAGACTCTGTATTTTTATTAAAAAATCTATTAAATATCTATAAATATATAACTGTGAACCCAGTTATTATTTTATATTAATTTGAGATTACAATAGAAATCCATAAACTTCAAATCCTGGATCCACCTCTGCCCATGAGCAACGAAAATTTGTACATGAAACAAAAAAAAGTTACTACAAACTTACAATTAGAAGAAGGAGAGACATCTCATTTTAAGGGGAAATATGTAGAAATTGAAAGTTTTTTGCACCTCAAAAGAAAAAGAAAAAAAAAAGTCACAAGAAAAGGTTTCGCTGTTAGCTCTAATGAATTTCTTTGATTGACCAAAATCGAAATTCTTTGAATAATCTCAAATTTGAGACAAGAGGATCATCCAAGACTAATGCAAGTTTTTTTTTTTCGTAAAAAAGAACAAACGAAGATTAAAGTGAGAGAGTTTTAAGTAACCACCTTTAATTTTGTGATTCACTAACATGGTTATAGTTGTTGGAATTTTTTCGATGTGTTTTGATTAATTTGAGAATTATTATTATTGTAGAACACTTGTAAAAATTAGTGTTGGTGAAAACTTAAATCCCTTTATTTCTATAAAAAGATACTCCCAATTTATAGTCTGATTTACAAAAATAAACACTTAGCTTTTTATTTAAAAATAAAAAGATAATTGATTTTGTATTATTAAACCAAACAGAGCAACGTTAGGAGTTCCAATAGAAAAAAAAAACAATATTACCGTAATAGTGCCAACGGATTCGTCAACAATCAACTAAATAAGCACTTAGCATTAGAAAAGCAGGTCAGTTCTTTATCTCCAGATTTGCCGTTCTTTCACAGGTAAACCATTCCCTTACCCCTTAATCTGTGACAGATTTATATATATACTCTTTGGGGTTGAGGGTTTGTTTGGGGAGGCGGGGCAACCAGGATTTTCGTTAGGAAAAAGAACCCTTCTTTCGTGTCCATTAATGCTCTGTTTTTTTTTCTGGAGGTTCAACCTATATATGTTCGGCCTAATTTATAAATTTTTGCCGGTAATGTGTTATTTATATATTGACCTCTTGCATAAAACCTAGTTTGGGAGTTAATTTGTAGCTAAACGTTCCAGAAAGAGGAACTGTTTAGCTGATAAAGTGACGAGTTGTATTATGTTTTTACGATCCAACAAACTTTTATGCGAAGGACCAGATTGAGGACCTAATGTATAAACAACTTCACATGTCATCTCTGCCTTCAGGAATTCTGAACTATACACTGCTGAATGAGAAGGGACCAGCTAAGGGACCTGATCACTTATACAACTTGACAGCTGTAAAAAGCTGTGACAGAAAGGTGACTGACTGCTACTGTTCACGCTACAGTGTAGCAACAGTGCAATAGTCACTTCTTTGTGGTTGAGCCTTATACCTTCAAGACATTGGGCATCCATCTTGGTATGTGCAATGTATGAGAATATCTTGAAGCAAGAAGAACAACATATTCACTTGAGCATTTTTACAAAAGGAATATTCAAGCATTAAGTGCTCTCAAGCATTAAAGACTCAAGAGCTTCAAGAGCAAGAAGACCACTCCACTAAGGCCTACACAACGTGCTCATCAAGTATTAATAATGTCCTTAGTTGAGTTGTAATCTTGTATTTTGTTTTCATTGTATCCTACTAGCTTTTATAGAAGCAACTAGTTAGGAATCTTTTAACTCTTTATTCTCCAAAACTTCTGTGTGGCTAAAGCTAGTCATGAGTCAAAGTCTTTGTAACTAGATAGTGACAAAGTGGCTTGTAAGAATGATTACAAGTTAGTGTGTTGAAGTCTTTATAAGGTTGCCTTGCAAAGTGGCTTGTAATAGTTTAGATTACAAGTTAGTTAAGTTGAAATCCTACAAGTGTAGGTCGTGGTTTTTGTCCCCTTGAGTGAGATTTTTCCACGTAAAAATCCTTTTTCTCTTTACTTGTTTGTCTAACATATAACTCTGTGGGAACTAGTAGAGGACCCGGTACCTCTACTGTTTGGTGGACTCTTAGGAACTTTCATAAAGTTAACGGATATTTCACACTGAAAAGTTTTCAATGAGTCGTACAGAGTGTCATCAGATTAGTTCAAGTCAGGGTTAATGATTCTAGTCTTTTGATCTCAGGGTTGTAGTTTTTGTATTATTGATTGATAAATTCTAAGAATAGTATCAGAAATGTAGAAGCTAACTCTGATGTTTATTCAAGAAAATATGAACTTCCGTGATATAGTTTTTTTTTTCTTTTCCATAAGGATAGTAAGTGTAATATATTGTTTGAGGGAAGGAATTTGGATCAGGACCAGTGGAACTTTAATTATTATACCAATATGCTACTTGGAACTTCTCAAATGCTTTACTATTATCCTCTCATGCCATCAAATTTCATGTGCTTAACTTTTAATGTTGCTACTCACCAACTTCTTCTTATGATTATCCAAGGGGTTTCAACAAGTTGGTTGATTCTTCGGTTAATTTGACTTGTACTCCCATTATATATTCTTTGATTTGGATCATTCCCCCTCCCTCCAAACCCCCTCGCCGGCTCTCCCCTGGGCAAAATAATACTAGCTATCATTTGCTTTTGTCCTACTCTAGTCCAGTCTGTGTATGCCATGTCCATTAATGAAGCATTGTCTTTCTTGCTACTTGCTGTTGTGAAGGAAGGTTTACCCTGTTATTATTTCCTCTGGTATGATGTCTTGAATTAAAGTGCTATTATTGAAGGACCATGAGCTTAAAATTAATATCATGCGAAAGCTCTAATGATGGATTCTCAAATGCGGATTTCCCTGATAGTTCTATCTTTGCCTGTATAGCTTGGGCTAATTGTGATGTATGTTTTAGGTTGAGTATTTAGCCTTGGTTTTCTAGTTTGGTTGATCATTTATAGTTTACAGTCGTTCTTTCTCTAGCCATATAGGGTGTGTGTGGAAAGGAGTGTATTTAAAGTAGTTATCTTTCAAACAGAGATGTTTACTAAAATCGGATCGAACTGATAAATGTAGGAGCACAGAAATATTGCATAGAAACAAGAGAAGATGCCTGCACAGAAGATTGAAACCGGTCATAATGACACGGTTTATGATGTTTCTATGGACTATTACGGAAAACGTATGGCAACAACATCATCTGACAATACCATAAAAATCGTTGGTGTAGGCAACAACTCTGCTTCACAGCACCTTGCCTCTCTGAGTGGTCCTGTTTGGCAGGTTGCTTGGGCGCATCCCAAATTTGGGTCGATCCTTGCTTCCTGCTCCTATGATGGTAAAGTTATAATCTGGAAGGAAGGCAATCAGAATGAGTGGACACAAGCTCATGTTTTTAGTGACCACAAGTCCTCCGTTAACTCTATTTCGTGGGCCCCTCATGAACTTGGGCTTTGTTTAGCATGTGGTTCTTCTGATGGTAATATCTCAGTTCACACTGCTAGGTCAGAAGGTGGTTGGGACACCACAAAAATAGACCAAGCTCATCCGGTCGGGGTAACATCTGTTTCGTGGGTGCCATCAATGTCTCCTGGTGCTTTAGTAGGTTCAGGTGTGCTTGAACCTGTTCAGAAGCTAGCATCTGGTGGCTGTGATAACACGGTGAAGGTATGGAAGTTATATAATGGCATATGGAAGATGGATTGCTTCCCAGCACTTCAGATGCATAGTAATTGGGTTAGGGATGTAGCCTGGGCGCCGAACTTGGGCCTTCCAAGGTCAACAATTGCTAGTGCTTCAGAAGATGGTACAGTTGTCACATGGACTGTGGCAAAGGAGGGAGATCAGTGGGAAGGGAAGGTTCTTAAAGAGTTTAAAAGTCCTGTTTGGAGGGTTTCATGGTCTTTAACTGGAAACTTGTTGGCAGCGGCTGTTGGTGATAGCAATGTCACATTGTGGAAAGAAGCAGTTGATGGGGAGTGGCTAGAGGTCTCCACTGTTGACCAATAGAATTTGATATATGCGATCAGTGTACTAGAGCTAGGAATTTGCAAAAAAATAGTAATTCATAGACCTTTTTTCCTTTTGGGACCTGAGCTGTATGGCCGTTCATTATATTGCATTTTGAGTGGATTGCTCGAGTAATTTTATTTTGGCAAAAAAGCCACCAAGCCTCCTGAACTTGTACCCGTTTGTCAATCCGTTAAATAAATTTAGAAGTTTCCCATTTGAACACCTCTTACTTAATCATTTTCACATAATAAACCACTTTGATCATTGACCATGCTTATGTGACGATAGCACAACTGATTTGACCGAACTACGTGCAATTCACGCTTAAAAATAAAGAAAGACAAAGGAAACGACTAAAAAGAAAAAGGAAAACAGTAAAATCTGTCACTTTCTTTCCCTACCCCCCACCCCAATTCCCCTTTAATTTCTCATCTTCTTTTGTTAGATTTTTCTCATATGATGAAAAGCTTGCGCAACTTTTTCGATTTTTTTTGGGATTGTGTTTTTGATTGGTCTCAGATTAAAAGTGAAAAAGTATCACCGGTGGTTTTTGATGAGTGGCGTTTCCCTGTGGTGGATTAATTGTTCTTCTCTTAGTTGCAAATAGTTGATTGAATTTTGGGATTTTGAGAATTGAATATCTATCAGAATTTTCATATATAACGAAAAGTGTTCAAATGAGAAACTTTTAAGCTCATTTTCTGAGTTGACAAACGGGTGCAAGTTTAGGTGCCTCGCTTGTCTTTTATTTTATGTCCCTTTTTTTTGTTGAATTAGTAGTTGCAATTAGCTAATCGAGCATAATGATTTCATGTGTTTGCTTTTCCGTTGAATTTATGATGCCTGAGATCGAACTTCCATATTTTTGTCTGCTCAATGGCCTTATATAAGATTGCTAAGCACAGATAAATACATGATAGGAGCTATTGTTCTACTTAGGAGTTGTAACAGAATCCAAGTATCTGTATTTGAAAATTCAGTTTATGCGTATAAATAAGTTATTCTAACCCAGTAAACTAGGTATGCCTCTAGGTTCATCATTAAATATTTAGCTTGTCATCTCTCTGAGAAGGGAATATAACATCAGAACACAAACTTTACATGTTTCAGGAGGCATCAAGGTAGTGAATGAAAGGGAAAATTTACAATCTCGTAATAATATGATACTAGTACTCCCTTCGGTCCACAATAAGTGACCAATTTGCCTTGGGCATATCCGTTAAGTTCTAGACAAAAATAGTTAGTGTGACAAAATTACCCCTAATTAAATGCTACACCATAATTTAATGTGAGAAGTAAAAGACTTTTTAGGGATACGTACATAAAGGTAATATTGGAAAAACAAATAAAATATTTTCTAGATTACATAATCGGACACTTATTTTGAACCAACACAAAAAGACAAATTGGTCACTTATTGTGGACCGGGAGGAGTAATTAATAAGCAGCACCTGAAATTAAGCTAATGGAGCGCCTCTTTTAGGGCTTATTTAAGAATTAGGATAGGTGGACACATGCTTTAAGAAATAAAGGTCATCCCAAGACTTGTGTGTATCAGAAAGACCTACCAATTACTCCAGAAGTGGCACAAATGGGTGATCAAATAGTGAAATGTCTAAGGCAGTACAGAGCCATCAGTAAAACTTAGGCAAACAAAGTAGTTATTTGCACTCCTATCAACTTAAATAGTGATTCATATATTTAATACTCAATAATCAGAGACAGGCAATTGTGATTGTTTTGAGATTTTCTTTATATCTGAATCCATTTTGAATCCAAGCTAGTGCAGAAAACTGCCATTCCAGTCTATCTCATTCAAATGTCAAAAACAAACAATAACAGTCTCAATCAATGTCAGGTTTAAATTCAGCCATCACTTTGGGTCACTGAAGAAGCCATTGATAGATGGCATGATCTCTGGAGCCCTGTTACGAACGAACTTCCTAAGAGCATGCTCTGCATATTTCTCCCCTTCTGTAAAGTTATCCAGCACTCCTGCTGCCCTGTTCTCCTTGGTCACCCTATGTTTTGCATAAACACAAAGACACCACTGAAACTATAAGATATATTGCAATTCTCTACTTTCTAATACTCCACTTCTCATTTCTTTATGACTTCAGAAAAATTTAGGAAAAAACAACGAGTAACATCCATTAAAAGCAGCAATAAGCTGCAGCTTAGAGAAGTTGAATGTCCTATTTTCAGTTTCATTCTCCCTTTTCATATTGGTTTAAAAAGAAAACATCTAATATGATAATGAACAACCAAATAAGCAAAAATCTCAACATACAATCAGAACTGAAGGCAAAGTCCATTAAAGGTAACAATAAGCTGCAGCTTAGAGAAGTTGAAAGTCCAGCTTTTAGACAGTCCAAAAGGAAACATCTAAAGGGAAAAGTCTCAAGCAATGGAGCTAATACCAACCGATCTATTAAAAGCCCCAGAAGTTCATTCATTCTAGACCTTGCACAAAAGTTGCAGTTGAAATTGTATGCAGCCACGAAACTTCAGTGATGAGGCAACAAATAACTGCTTTTGTGTGTCGACAAAATTATTTAACAGCAAGAAAGCATAACGTCCCAAAAAAGGAAAAATTGCTCCTAACTGTGGATCCGCATAGGGGCAGGGATAAACCACCTAGCCTGTAACAGCCCAATTCCTCTGTAAAAATGCTCTTAATACCACGACACATCCCAGCCCCGGATTTCTCTACTACCACCCTGCCCACAAGATTTCTCTTTCTAGAATTCATTTTCCTCATACTTCAGCATTCTTTTCCTCCGCCTTACAGTTAGGGGCGGAGCTACAAGCTTGAATACGAGTTCGGCAGAACCGAGTAGCTTTGGCACAAATCTCGTATTTATGCTAAAAAATTCAATTATAATATGTATAAATAACTTATTCAGAACCCAGTAAGATGTCTTTCTAAAATCTAGAATCCATAAACTCAAAATTCCTAGCTCCGCCAACAGTTTTTTCTTTGTTATTTTCAGACATGTATTCTTTATGCATATCAAATGGTGTCAATATAAAGAAATTATATATAAAAGCATACAATTCAATTACTCAATATGCACCAAAAAGGTTCATTTTTCAACAAATTGAACCAAAATTCTGGAGCCATTATTAGTATCAAATTAAGGAGAATAGGAGATGCATTGTTGTGACAGAGAGGCATCAAATGTGGGTGCATCTATTATTATATATATACAAATTTAAATACTTCTATTTGTCTTAATATATAGTACATCATAGTTATACTTACATATGCTGGATCAACCTTCATGCATGATTGCATGTCTTTTCATTTAAGAAATTAGCTGCTTAGAAAGTCCAAATATGTCATAAAAATGTACAAAATAAAATTAATCAAAATTATTTTAAGAACCAGGATCATAGTAACACACACACACACACACACATATATACATACAACGGCATAAAGGAAGGGGGTGAGGAGAGGGTACCTGACTTCAGGGTTGATGCAGATGTTACGAACCAATTGAAACCCACAAATCCCAACAGCTACTCCCACCGCTGCAAATAGTGGATACACCTATATATATATAACATCACAAAATAATAATATAGCATCATCAGTACTCAGTTGCTAAGATCTGGTGACCATACTATAAAAACCCAAAACCCTCCCCATTTTAAGTTATTGAGAGAGAGGAAGAGGGGGGGGGGGGGGGGGGGGGGGGGGGGGGGGGGGGGGGGGGGGGGGGGGGGGGGGGGGGGGGGGGGGGGGGGGGAGGATGTAAGGGAAATGAGACAGACCTCGGGCCTCAGCCATCGGTTAATGGAGGAGGAGGCAGCCATGGGAAAGTGGAGCTGAATCGGAAAATGAAGGCTACTTCAGAAACAATGAACAAAGCTGGCGACGAGCAACTTAAATGTTATCGTCCATATTTATATTTGGATTTTCTCGAGAATCTTTTCATTGGCTGCAATAAGCCCATAATGTTTTCAACTGTATTCCAAGTTGCTCTGTCAGCCTCGTAACTCGTGATATTGAGTTAGTATTTATTTTGAGGCGTATCTAACATTTTAAGAGTATTGGTGCATCTATAACAACCATGGTTAATATTATTATCACAAGGAAATATCATTTAGTTTATAATTGTTCTAAATAAATTTTATACCTTAAAAGTGATTAATAATAACATCATTATTTGAAGAAAACTCACTTACAAATCAAAGAAAAATTTGAAGGAAAATATAAATGAGATAGAAAGAGAGGTGAGCAGATGTATTTTTTAGGAATTTTAACACTCAGGAATGAACCAAAAAAGAAAAACAAATAAAGGAGAAAAGAATAAGCATAAAATAAAGAAATGATATAACAAAAGGCGTAATACACACCTAAAGTTGGCGCGATCTTTCATTTAGACACTTAAACTAGACCTCTTTCCATCTGAACTCAGATCTTAGGCAATTCTCATACCAATTAAACACGTTTTTCGCTGGTGGCATATAGCGTGACTTCAAACCTATTTAGGCGCGTGAAACTTTCCACCAGGTGATTTTTTCTTTCCCAATTAGACACATAACGGTAACATCCATCCACCATTATTATTTAAACCCTAATTCCCTTCCCAATTGTTAGAAAACCTATTTGTTCTCTTCTCTTCTTTCTAAGATTTCTCCAGCAATTCTCAAACAGAATTCTTGTCAATTCTTTTCTTCTCTTTTTTCTCTCATTTCTGTTCTCTTGTTGGTGTCAATTAATTTCTTCTCTTCTCTTCTTCCTCTCGTTTATGTTGTTGCCGTTTTTATTAATGTCAAACTTATCGGAATCGGCGAACTCGTCAATGTCACCTTGCCCTGTCGCTCGAATGTGTAAGTGTGGTGTTTCTCCAAAGATGAATACTTCTTGGACCCAATTAAACCCAGGTCGTAGGTTTTTTGCTTGCAAAATTGGAAAGGTAAATTTTTGTTTATAATGTGTAAGTTCTGTTGTATGGATCATTTTCTTTGATAAAAATTGATTAAAAGTGTTTTGTGATATTTGTAAAAAAGGGTGGATGTGATTATTTCTGTTGGTATGACGATGAGATGCCTACGCAAGCGAAGAAAATAATTTGGGGTTTATTAAAGAGAGTAAAAGCTTTTGAAGAGGAGAAAGTTCGAGCAAAAAGAAGACGGATCCTTTTGACGATTGTTGTTGTATTGTCGGTCGTTTTATGGAAACTGTAGGACTGATGTACTTTGGTTGTTTTAGGTGTTGTTGGTTGTCTTAGGTGTTGTTGATTAATATGCAATATTGGTGCTGTTGCTATAAACTTCTGTTATCAAGATGCTGTTATAATATTCAGCTTTTGTTGCTATAAAATTCAGTATAGCTTAATTTTGTTACAAACTTCTGAATTTTGTTATAAACTTCTTCATTTTGAAACTGCTATTGTAATATATAGCTGCTGAAGTTTTAAATTGCTGTAATATACAACTTTAAAGCTGCTTCTTTACCACTTTTGCATCTGCTTTAACTTCAGTCATATCGAAAGACTAGAGCTTTTAGAATGAACAACAAGGCTAACGAACAAACTACTTACCAAGTTAAAGAACTGTATAATTAATGAACAACAAGGCTAATGAACAGACTACTTAATAGCAGCAGCATAACAAGACTACTGAAGTTCATTACAGCAGCAACATAATTAAAAAGCTGTATAATGAACAGACTTAATTACAAAACAACAGCAGATTACAACATAGTACTTAATTACAGTAGCAGATTGTTAATGAACAGAATACTTAACCAAAAAAAAAAACAGAACATAAAGACTGAAGTTGCTGTTATATCTACTAATTATGCAGCCAAAACAAAATAAGGCTGAAGTAGCTGCCGCCTAACATGTACCCAAAAAAAGTTCCTAAGATACAACTGAATACAACCAAGTTCTTTCAGAAAATAGATTCCAAAATAAGTTCCTAAGATACTACTTCTTGCTGACTTTTGACTTCATCTGCTGCAATTGAGAAGTTGTGATAGCATCTTGACCCTTCCACCTCAAACCTCTAGCCTTAAAACCAAGGTCAATTCTTGTTGGAGCTGCACTCTTATAAGATGAACCACTTGCAATAACTCGTTGGGTTGATGTTCCGGGCTGCAGTTTGCCAAACAATGAACCACAATGAGTAAGTTATTCTAAGTCATATTATAGATGAAATATGTATGAATATATACATTTAGTATTTGAGTTCCACTTGCAGCTGTGTAGATGCCAAATCCAACATTTCTGGACCTTTTTTCTGCTCCTTTTTCAACATCTTCTTTACTTGCACCCCTTCCTCTCTTTTGGCCGGTAGTTGTTTTACTCTTTGGAGGAAGTTGACTACCTAATCCTCTTCTAGCAGGCCTGCTGGAATCTGCTGAACTTGGTGTTGGTTGGCTTGAGCTTCTAGCTTCATTAACCCTTCTAACCCTTGTTGCATCAAAACACACAGAGTTTGTAGGTTGGCTTGAGCTTCCAGCTGCATCAGGTTGGCTAACACCTTGTGAGCTTTGGCTACCTTGCTGTGAAGGTATCCAATTTTCATCCTACATAACATTGAGCAATAGATTACATAACATATTACTACAACATATT